>UZAN01039874.1:36438-60716 GCA_900618425.1 Echinostoma caproni
AAAAAAATGCAAACAAATGGAGGTCAAGCTAGCCCTCTCCAACACTTTAGTTTACAATCCTTTGATTCTCAGCTGAATTCATGAACTTGAGTTTTAGTCTTTCCAGCATTACCTTTTTGGAAGGCACCCTTTCCCATTTATGTTCATGACTGCCATGTAAACGCAAAATCGTTCGGATCTGATACTCGCGTTTTCGACATCTTTATTGCTAATCGTACCCTGCGAATTTACAATTCAAACACATTTATCGATGAATAACTATTATATCCAGACGTGATAAAGGGGTTTTCGTTAGTCAGTAAATTATCTTTTTTCATGGCACTAAAGTTTATTTACTAATCTTCAGGCATTGTTGTACTGATATTGTTCCAGGACATCGTTTCTACAACCAGAAGACCATCATTAGAGTTTTTTAACACCGCTTGTTCATGAGTTCCCCGTTTCCAGAATTTTCGCTTTGGATTAATAACTCACCCATCTCGTTACAAGCAAAACGTTTGTTCCATTAGGCAGACTCACCATAAACCAGTCCTGTTTGCCCTCTCGCTTTCCGCTCAAGGTTGGACCTTTCTTTCCTCATCAATTATTTCACTCTACTATTACAAGTCAACCGATAAAAATGCAATTTCTTATGTCTTACAGAAACGGATTATTGATTTAACAATCACGTCATGATTTATTTCAGTATCTTTTCTAATCTCAAACTTCTGTCTCTGCTGTTCTGAACAACTCTTCACTAGATTTCTCAGCGGATGCTACTGAATATTTTGCCCATTTCATTAGTTACCTGACTTGTGCCACCAGTGTGTTCTCTGCTGCCTGAAAATTCCGGAACAATAGCAAATATATACATCATATTATATCAATGATTTTACTCTGAAGTTGGAAAAAACTGAAGAGCAAATCGCATCCTTTGTTTGGTTAGGCGAGTCCTGGATCGGATTAGCCTCAAGACGTCGTTGGTTACAGGTTTAGACTTCCGTGAGGAAGGGTCCGTTGATCCGTGCAAACACGAGCTCTCTAGTCACTGCTCAAAATTATTCCTTTTGATTAACTCATTAACTCGTTTGAGCCTGCCTTAAAAAGGGGCTATTGAAATAAATTGAGTTTGCCAACAGATAATGGGCGCTTACTTAGTCAACGGTAAATATTCATCTCTTTTGGGTGCACTAATTCCGGATACCTCGTGTTCACTTTTGGACCGACTAATACCTCCCTCAGACTGAAATGGATTGTGCAACCAACTAACTCCATTAAACTATAGTGAAATCCAAAAATCCTGAAATCTTAAATAATAAATTTAAATAAAGCGTGTTATCTTCTCGCTCCAACTCAAGGCGCCAATTTCGTCTGGTGATCACTGTATCCCGTGTCTTAGATCAAACGTTTACTCTCGCTTAGCATACCCCACTTTTATTCAAACAAAACAAATGCACATCAGAATTCGGAACCTTTATACCAACAGACTCCTCCTGAGAAAATCTCGCTCTATTATATCCTCATGGTTTTCCGTTCAACAGTTTCCCTGTTCTGTTGAAAGAAAGCAAATTGCGCTACTTCAAAACCGTTGGTGAATAATTCTGGGGTACTTCAAGGTGTTGTGCTCTCCCCCTCCCTATTTTCCACTTTCATCAGTGACTTACCCTCAATCCCACCAACCAAGAACCTCACGTATGCTAATAATGTGGTCGTATGTCAAGCCATCTCAAACCAATCAAACATGGAATAATTTTCCCGCAATTCGATCCAAATACAATCATTTTTGAACCACTCCGGTCTCTGGCTGAATACTTCCAAATGTTCTGAATGCATTTTCCTGATCCGACTACCCCTGTAACCCTCAGTCATCAATTCCTTACCCATCACCAAAACACATACCACGAAATACCCAGGAGTCACCATAGATAGCAATCTACGGTGATCCTATCATGTGCTTGCTTGTGTTGGCAGACTGCGTCGCTTATCTTTTCATATACGCAAACTACGACAATTTTGAGTGAGGCATGAAACTACATGTTCCTTTATTTATCATTGCATTTTTCCTATCATAATTTATTGTTCACCCGTTATTTATTTTCCCTGGTCTACTTATGAAGGACTTCATTACTGTATTTCGCGGTTTAAAGATTATCAGCCGTGTTTCTCTTATTCCTTTAAACACTGGTTACAAAATTGTGTAATTTGCATATCAATTAATGTGAGGACGTCGCTCAAAATATACTCAGTGACCCCAGTCAACCACTCAATCTCGACTTATCTGCTTGCCGTTCCCACGCTGCAATCCGATCCAATTTTCGCTGCTTGCCCTCTCGTATAAACATTTACCGCAAATCAACGGTTCCCTATTTGGCTCGTATTTTCACTGAAACGGTTAGGATCCGTGACGAACTAATTTTAAACTTAAAAGATGAACACCTATTTAAGTTTTAAGGTTGCTGTGTGTTATTTTCTTTTCACTTTTAATCCCACTGTAACGGTGAATATATTTTTGACTGAAATGTAGGCACAGTCGCCCGCACAAGTCATCTGTAATACAATAATACAATAAATGACCGTTTACACGTTGAATTAATTTGAGTTTTGGTTGTTTCCCCTCGAATTGTTCATCTGAATTATTCTCTTGCTTTGGTTTTACGGAAAGTACTCCCTGTCAGTTGTTAATAAGTGCTATCATTGTTATTGTTGAGAGAGTACTTTCAAATAGAGAACGTGAACAAAAATTTATCTTTATCCATTTATAACTCGTTCACAGAAAACCCATAATTTGTGAGACTGTTTGGATTTTCTCACATTTGTTTTTATTCAATTACTTATAATTCTCTTATGCCTAGCCGCTTGACAATTTCCGGTTCATATCAGTATTGTTTAATTGTATTTTCTGTTTTTTGCAGAGGGCAAATCCATAACGATTTATCCCGGTGCATTCCATCTATTTTCCCCAAATCAACTACACAAATTATTGTTGGATAGCATTAGGGGAAATCTGTGAAAGTCTACACCAGTAGATGGTGAACTACAAATCTCCAGACCAGCAAATCGGGGTAATTTTAGGCTCAATGTCGTCCAGCAATACCTGTTGTTCATTTCCTGTCACATAAATTCATTTTTAGGAAATTTCGTCTATGTCGACAGAAACCAGACTTGTTTGAATTTTGTTTCATACCAGCTGTTGCTTATTCTCATAAACTTCTGATTCCCATAGGTTTGTGATTTTCGTGCCACTGCTTATGAGGCATTTTACCAACCATTTCCGAGACTTTTACAAATTGGAATGTATTGTCAATACCGCAGTAAGGTTAAGTTTATGGTTCAGGAAGGAACTCAAAACCGATTATCGCGCTCAAACCCGAAATTGCATGATGAATATTCAGGTAAATCTGTATAAGCTGTGGTACAAGGAAATTTCAGACCGACCTTCTTTTCGTTGTTTTCGAATTCCTTTTCATGTTATCCTTTCGGACATTTATATTGTCACATAACGCCGCTTGAAATGACCTGTAGCCACAATTTCTTATGCGATGCAGCTCGATGCCGTACAATGTTATAACCGAATGGGTGCTAAGGCGATTTGTGCCGAGTTGAACGTGATCGAACACCGGGAAATCCTTGCAAAGCTGGGTTCTATTTCTATCGTGTATGGGTAAAGGGAAACTGTTAGATTATTTTCCCGGTCGTTGATAAATGAGCGTTCCCCTGCGCTCTATGCGAGAAGCCATAAGTTCATCCCTTCAGCTGTACTGAAGGATTTTCAACGCTGCTGGACCCCAACTAGTTCAAAAAAACCGTAGAGGCTTCCTATATATCAGTTCTATTCACGTTTGATCGGTTTAAGGTTCAACTTATTATAAAGCTGTAAAGTATAGCATATACCACATCCAGTTTTACCCAGTTTTTTCGAGATATCTTCCTCCGATTCACTAACTGAAATTAAACTGCATTTAGAATAAATATATTGTAATAAGCAGCATTTGAGTGACCGAAAAACTTTTCTTTGGAAGCAAACGACAGATATCGTGGTGATTGCCGCCCGTCATGTATGTGCATCAATTATTCCTCCATTTAGTCACCCATATACGTTAACGCCGGCTATATATATATATTTGTTTCGGAAATATCTGATCTGTGATAGAGGATGCAGGTTTTAAGAAACAGTCGTTTAAAGTAGACCACGGGTGAATCAAAATGAAGATTCTATACTATTTTTGTTGCGGGTTAGGTGCTACCAGCAGCGACAAACTTAAAAAAATACTATTTATGAAATACCTTGCAATCATTAGAGATTCGGGAAGAAAATATTCATCCCAGGTTTAAGTAGATGAACGATTAGATGAGAGGTTTCCGGATGGACGTACATTACGGGTGACAATCGCCGCAAAACCGGCCGCTTGTTTCCAGGGAATTTTTGTCTAGCCATTCATATACTACCTATCAAACACATATCTTTAAGTCCAGCAAAATAGGATTCATATGAAACATTAAATCATTCATCAGAAAATACGATCTTTACCAAATATTGTTTCCCTTCGAAAAATCTGCTTCAAAACAAAAATCCCTGAAGCAAAACTAACTTTTCGGTCAGATATTTTCAGTAACTTTCGCCGAGGCAGTTGCTTCACTGATCCTAAATGTAAATGTGTTCCTATTGTCAAAATGCGAAGGAAATTGAGATCCTGACAACAAAATGTGGCTGACAGACAGCGTTTTGAAAGCCTTAGTTGGTTGAATACACTGTTCAAGCTTTTGGCTGTCTCGCTGGTGAAAATAGACCAACTGTCTCCTCTGGATTGCACAATTAGCCACATTGGATAAAAGTGCATATTTTGCTAAGTCACCGGCAGATAAATACATCACACGCAGCATAACACGATCACAAAACAGAGAAAAATATTAGAACTGCGTTAGCACTCTACAACACACAACATAACGTTCATTGAAGGATGACAGATAAAGGGATCAGTGTATATGGTTTTGCATTTAACTACCCAGGACAATGAAACCATGGGATGATGGAAACACATGACTTAATCTAACGTGAAAACCTTTCCTGTTTTGAGTGAATAACAGAAATTGATCCTTTCTGAAAGTGAACTGTTGCACGCTTCTACTTAGGGACGGAGGATGACGTTGATCACAATAGTCTTTTATGAATCAATAAAGCACTTGCACTCGCCTACAGTAAAATAAAATATGCGGTTCTTCAATGGGAACACCACTAAGTGCAGAAAATTCAGCTCAGCTGCAGAATTGAGCAGCAAAATCCATCTGTCCAACTCCTCTGTCATTTCCAGGTCAGATCAGTTCTATGTTGTTTCGTCTTCAATAAAAGAGAGGCATTCGGAAGCGAAATGGTCAGTCTTGAGTCTATTTCAGTTCAGCTTGCACAGGACGGTTTGTGGCCCGGGTTAATCCTGACTCCAGATCGACTTGTCGCTCACTACGAATAGATGCTTACCTTTAGACCTTTTGGGGGAATAAAAAGTCCAAACAATCACCTAAGGCTCTCTTGAAGTTAACAATCTTAGCGTTTCTTAGACTTTCTTCGGGCAGGCTCTTCTAGTTAGATACTACGCGACTGGAAAATATTTAGCACATAGATCCAATATCACAAGAGTACGCTGCAGCCGTAAACCGTGTCCTCTAGTACCACTTAGAAGAATTAATTGGAATACTTCCCACAAGTTCATCCTAGATCGACAGGTAATTTTCTTGAAAAATTCAATGAACTCTATGCCCTGGTTGTTGTTCTCTTCGACCAGAATATATTAAGGCTCATGAACCTCTACTCACTACTGTTTCCTCTCCGTCCTTTTGTCAGCACGGAAAACAGAAGTTGCATTCATTTTAGACCTCTGAGCGATTGCAGCCTCTACTACAATCGGTTCCCAGCTTAGGTGTTACGCTGCCTCTCGTCGTCTCTCCTCAAGTACACTCCCATGCAACCATAAGATTTTCATTCCCAGTTTACTATATGCTACGAGAATTTTAGCTGAATGACCTTGGTATCATGCTTCCCAGTGGGATCTCTATCTTGAGACAAACTATATCCAACCTTTACCTTAGACATAACTAAGACAACGATTCAAGGTATGGTTAAACCGACACCGGTTAGGCTCTATCTCCTGGCTCTGGGAGCTCGTTCCTCCTTTCAAACTATTTCGGTAGGATTTAGATCACCAAAGAGGAGGAATTTATGAACCGTTTATAGAACTTCTTGCAGGATAAGCAGCAGTTCATTGCGCTATAACTCAATCGTAATGGGCGCTCTATAAACGCAAATAATACATACAGGTTCCGATACCGCTCATAAGTCGAATCACGTAACCTGAATATTGGGAGTGGCCAGCCACAGTGGATACGCACACCGATGACAAATGGAACGCCCCCTTGCTTCCCAATTACTCTATTCTGTCTGTATTCAGTAGGATCCTGCAGTCCTAGATCTCTCAATTTTCACTATTAAGTTAAATCTCGGTAATTTCATGTACATTTGTATCTGAAGACCAGGTTTTAAGCCCCCCACATACCCCAGTAGATTGCAGGCATTGACATCGTTCTTTTTCTTCCACTGAAGTTTGTTACTGTCCTCACTGATCTTTGCCAAAAGGTGTCCTCCAATGCCACCTCGGGCTCACTGTTTGCCCATCAACGATTTTTGTGTGATTTTGGTAGCCAAACTAAAAATAGTACCTTCTCAACCCTTTGTGTTTGTACAACCGATCTTAACAAGAGCGCTTGCATTGGTATCCCTGAACTTTTTACCTCTGTCACCAATAGATCTCGTTTGGCTGAGTCCGTCGTGACTCTGAGAAGAGTACCTAATGCTATTTCTACCTTGGCTGCCCTCGAGAGAACAGAGTCCCGAAGGTGAATTCCAGAGAAGAAGACCAACTGTTATTTCATTAAACACTCTAATCACCAAATTGTGTGGTTTGCACGTATGAAACTTTTGTCGATAAGGTAAACAACGACCCCAGTCAAACAATGAATGCCGATCTATTTGCTTGCAGTTCCCACGCTACAACCCGATCCAGTTATCTCTGCTTATCCTCTCGCATCAATATTTATCGCAAATCAACAANTCAACAATACTTTATCTGACTTGTATTCTAACGAACTAATTTTAGACCTATAAAGGTGATCTTCTGTTTAAGTTTTATGATTATTTTATATGACTCTTTTTCAACTTTCATTCGATTATAACAGTGAACACAATTTTGACCGAAATGTAGGTCTACTTGTCTACACTAGCCAATAAAATACAATGCAACACCCGCCTAGGTTGAACCACCTTATAGCTTTCCTTAGACCAACGTGGTGGAACCTGATAATTTGAATATCTTCAGGCATCAAAACCATTTTGAAGGTATCCGGATGGCACTCTTTGTCGGAGTCTGGCCTGTTCTCAGGGGCAANCTCAAATCGTGGATGCTGAGATTTCTTGTCTTATCTAGCATTATTCACTTGGAGAACTTTCATGCACAAAAAGGCAGATACAACTTCCCCAGGCACTCCAGCTGCCTAGATAGGTTTATGGCCTTCATTTGACTTGACTTTTGTTATGTTTCAGTTTACTTGCAGCATCCTCTTTTGAACCTTGGGGTGTATTGAGAGGGATCCCTAATACCACGCCCTTCACTAACCTAGAGCATTCTTGCATATAGACCTCACAGAGCATTTTGTTCTCAAAAATGAGAAAGTACTCCTTCCTAGCTTCTTAGCACCTATTTTTGCATCTGTTACTCATCGTGCCTTCTGTCATTGGACATGACAAACCTGCCCCCAAATAACAGTTACCGGGTTGCTGTGGCTTACTACTCAGTGATTTGTGCTCATACATGCTTGTGACCAAATTGACTGATCGATCGATCGGTTGATCGATTGACTGACTGTTTGAATGTTGGCCTGACGGCATTTGCATGTACTGCAACGTGTGGGCCGGACTCTGTCAGCCTGCCTGCTTGTCTTCCTACATACTGATCGTTCCCCGGTTTGTGTACCGGTTACATATTTGCTGTTTACAATACACTTACTGCTCCATTCGTCATATGCTTATTCGCCTACTATTTAAGAGGAAACAACACGGGTAAATAAACCATACTAGAAAATCATTGGGCAGAAATATCACATATAAAACGGGATCAACCGTTATAATTTCCACAACTGAGATGAATTAACAATGAAAATTTAGTACAGAATATGTGAAAAATCTATGGATATTTCATCAGAAATAGACATGGGCATGTCGAAGTGGTTGAAGAATTCAGACTGCGCGTGAGCGTACCGCATTACTGAAGTTGACTGTCATCACCACAGTCGCCGCGGTGTTCAATTGCACAGGCATGAAACCGTACAAATTAGTCTTTATAGAGTATATGTAAATGGATGACGAAGTATTGAAAATCGGTTTTCGTTGCTTGGGGGAATGGGTGTGAATTTAGCCTGTTCACCGAACTTGCCGATTTGTAAATTGGTATATGATAAATTATATTAGTGTATTAGAGTGTCCATTTCTTCGGAAGATTTACAAAATCACCCTTTGAAAATTCAATATTATGCTGGCCCATTAAGGAACGCAGTGTTGATGACTCTCTGCAAAGACAGAGCACCTGATTGCTACCCTTTTCGATCATCAGGTCACTGAATAATAGAATTACCTTCATCCTGATAATTGTAAAATATATATATAGAGAGAGAGAGGGAGAGAGGCATGTAACGAAAGAAAGCGAGTGGGTGAGAGCATAGCAGAGTCCCGTATTTGTACCGAGACATACGGTATGCGTGGTTACAGGGTGAACCATACCTTGCCTTGACGCTGTAAATTAAGCCATTTAAAATGCCTAAAAGCGGCTGTCAATGGGTCGAGTATCAGTCAAACAGAAAAAGGCACGACAACCATATTACAAATACAATTTCTGCACAACCACATTTCCGATTTACTTTTCAGGTCCTATAACTGAATCAGTACATCGGTGAATTAAGATGGAAACTTGGAAAAATAAATGCCATATGCATTCATCCGGTAAAGATAAGAGGGCAGTTTTCATATAAATAGTCTGTGAATGAAACCATATGTTCCTCCAAAAGTTTTTTCTGAATCTGGGCAGTGTTTTCCAGGGATTTTGTTTTCCTTTGATCATATTCATGAGCATAATTAGAGGTCAATTTTGCAAAATGAAAGGATTCATTTGGATTTTTTCATCAACCCCGTCAGATTGTTAAACAGTTATTTGAGACGAAATATAAAATAAGCTAAACCAAACGAACCACACTGAAATAGTCAATGACTGCTGGGTAAAAAGACTAAAGCCTAAAGTAATTCCATCTGTATTAAAGATGGATATGTTGCCGCAGACGCCATCTTTGATGACAATGATATTGGTGTTGTGATGTGGGACTTGACCATATCTCCCCAACTCCACTTCAGCACAACCACTACTCAACGATCCCACTTTGTTATATTTCATTGCACTGTTTGCGTTATCCGTCACTTGATTTCTCCGAATACATTGTACAGCGGTATATCTCTTAAAAAAAGGTAAAAGATTTTCTGAATATCGTTCTTTCCTCGTTCAGACATTTCATCAAAATAAATTGAAAACGTATTCCGGCATGATTGCACTCAGATCCCCACATGCTCATGGTGAAACCAGTAGACATAGATAGACAGACAGACTGATCGAATGAATGAATGAATGATTGGCTCTCTGACTGACTGACTAACTGATTGACTGACCCACTGATTGACTGACAGACTGATTGACAGACAGACTGACTGACTGACAGACTGACTGACTAGCTAGCTGGCTGACTGACAGTGGATGCTCTACATCACGATTAAAACGAAGCGAACGATGCACATAAATTACTGGAGTGTTTATAGAAGGAAACCAATTGGCCGAGTTTGAGAATGCATTAGGTATATTCTGTTTCATAAGTTTTGGCCTGGGGAAAAGGTGATTTGCAATAAAGTGCTCATGCATACTCATGAATATTATGATCTAGAATAAGCTTATTTTGCTTTCTTGGTTCAACAAAATTCCTCACTGAAGCACTTCATAAATTTATTCTTTCCATTCGAGAATGGTTTCTTTCACCGCATTCAATTCAGCTGTAGGTTGATTGAGTAAATCGATTAAAATTACAAGTATTGACACTTGGGGGGTTCAGAAGCTCTTATGAAAATCCGCATGTGTTTGTGTGTTGATCTGTCTTGTAAAACTCAGCGTAGACTGAGTCATATCACTACCTGGTTTGGATAATTTTTATCCGTGCATGCATTGCTACAATTGTCTCGCAATGAGTCATCTTTAAGCCTCAGACACCCGCGTGCCCCCTGTGGTTGGCTAACTAAACGAAAAATTAGAAGCATTCGAGTACAGGAGTCCTGCACAGATTCGGAATGAGAGGGCGAGAAAAAAGGGTTTACCGTCAGCGTGTGAGGAATAATTCACTTACAACAGGATCGACGAAATAACACACCACTTTGTGCGCAAGTCTTGAAACCACCCCGAGAAAGGCACACCTAATTGCTAGGATGCAAGATAAGTACAAATAGTACTACCACCAAACGGGGCATAGCCTTCCAAGTCCAGTGAGTGGAAACACTGGCATATTCTCAATCAAAGTGTTTGAGTTCGTAGTTCCTATTTCATTGTCTAATTACAGGCATGAAGTTTCTCTGTCTTGCAGAATATACTCGTCTGCGTCGAGAATTGGTCTCGTGTGCATAGGAAAAAAAGCTGAGCCGGAACCGCTTTGGCAAATGGCCGGGTTTGATCAACTTCCAGTAGAGTCTGGAAATATCTACACACGGTCAAACACTAAAACCGATCAGAACAGAACAGACGCACGCGGACAAAAAGAGGAGGGTTTGAGGAGCGAAAAAGTGACCGATCGAAGTTGAGTGACCAAAAATTGAAATTCTTCACGTAATAAACGAAGCAATTTTGGTCACGACAACATGTGGAACATGCAAGCTCTTCCAGTAATTTGTACTGGATATCCGTGCAAATAGTAAAAGTGAACATCAACAGACCTAAACATTTTGACCGCAGTTTTATTTTAGATACAAAATCAATATCCCCACTCGTACATCATTCTGCTCAAGATTTGTACATCGTATCGCGATTTGAGAGCCAAATGAAGAACAAAAAAATAAAATTGTGTATGCACGTGAAAAGTTGCACTATTATTCTTGATCTCTTGATTTCTTAATTCTGCGGTCGTGGCTCATAACTNGGTTCATTCAACAGAGTAAACCATGGCAGAATGTAGTTGCCTATCATCCCTAAAAACGATAACACATGGATCGATTATAACCCAACCTGTTATTGAATAACTAGAACTCTTTATTTCCGCGGGAGTAGATAAAATCTGTATCGTGTTCGTTTCTTCCCATCCATCAACTAGCAATAACAATGGACTACTTTGCGACAAGTTGCAACAAAATGAAGCGCATATGACTGCAATACAATTACTTATTACACAGATTCTGCAATGGAAGGTGAAAGCCCCAGTATCTGGTATTAACTGTAGGCAAAAAGAATTCTGTTTGTCTGTCGAGTCCGTTTGCACAAAATGATGTTAGTTTACTTATTCGCCAGATCAGTCGAGATTACTTCACAAATTGTAAGCGCCCCGATAAACCTTTATTCCCCCTCTCCCTCAGGGATGCTACAACTGGACAATTCATCCTACTTTCTTCTGTTCATTATGCTTCAGGGAATCTTCTTCCTTTCTGTATACGTCGAATAAAAATATGCCGATCACTTGGTTCTTGTTTATGGGCTTTCATTGGGAAATGGGTTTGAAGGCTGATTCGACGAAGAAATTCCACACTGTCAAGCTTGAACGAGGTACATTTATTTTGCTAGCAAAATTCAGTAAACCAGCGAGTTGTGTATACTAAACGACTTTTATTCGTTCAAACAAGCAAACCAATTTTTATTGAAAATTGTTACACGTGCACTATTTAAATCATTAAATATGAAAAAATGGCATTGTTTGTCATTAAGAGCACTTTATAAACTTCTGCTTTTCAACAGCGTCATTCCCATTTCGAGAAATATTGATCGTTGTGCATGCCTGGATAGTTCCACCGCCTTGTTGATAATTTGGTCCTTCTCGTCACTGTCACTCGACAAACCTAAATCAATTTAACTAATATGGATGGGTAAATAGAAAACAAGATTCATAAATCCCCTATATGCATTTGACAAAATATTCTGAGAAGTTGCTTATGGTGTTATATAGTATTATATTTATATAAGAGTAGGGTAGAATTTAATGCGATTATACAGTTAATTTCATCATGTACGGAGCGAATGACTTATGAGTGGAAAAGGTGGGAAGCACTGCACAGCTGTTTTTACTTGATTGGATCTCCCTATCAGTGCGAACTAACCGAGGAGCAACCCGCACGTAGAACGCAAGCATACTACCTACTCGGCCACCGGATGGGTAGCTAGCTGATTAAACAACCTTGTTTTCATTTTGACCAAACCCAGCAGGTCGAAATAGCTATCCAGTGCTTCCTAGCTTTTCAATTCACGCGCTTCCTATTCCGTATATACAAAGAACTCAATCAAATATTTGTTTTCGCTAATAATCTCATAGTTGAGGACTCCAGAATGATTTTCTTTTACAATCAGTCATCATTTGGATGATCACCCGACTTAACCAGAATGTGGACTGCATGGTTTTCCGAAAACTCTTTCCTTATTCTCCCAATAATGATACTTCTCTGATTCTGTTGCATACATAATCAACGTGAAAAAAACTGCTCACCCAGCTGCACCTGATTTGATCTTAGTCCTGTTGGATTTTTGGAGGAAGTAGTAACCGTACGGAGCTGGTGTGGTCGGAATGTGGATGAACTCCAACCAGCTGCAAGCATGGAACGGCTGTTTAGACTCACATTCTGTTAAAATCCATTACGCAAAGTTATCAGTAAAACTCTTTTTGATCAATATGACAACAAATCCACCTGTGTCCTCATTATAGCTGAGTCGTTTTAAGATGATCATACTTCGAATTCAGAAGGTCACTTTTGTTCGCAAGATTCAACCCCACAGTTCACAATAAACTCAAGTAAAAAGGAAAGCTCAGTTGAAGTAATGAATGTCAGTACTGATGTTACATGACCATATCCCCAACGATATTTGACAAAAGTCGGTATTAGTAAATGCGACAAACTGCGTTTTTCACGAAACGTTACGATCAGATTGAATCCAGGAAGACAACATCCGATTCGCAAACCTTTAGCTGATCACATGCAAAAATCTATAAAACTATTTTGTTTGAACAGAACAAATAAATATGCTGATAGTGAATTCATCGCCACATCACAACGACCGAGTTTTTGATGAATTCTAGATTGCCAGACAACAAGTAATAAAATATGGAGAATTATCAAAAATGAGATATTTTTAGTTCATATCACAAGCCCGAAGGCGAACAATTATTTCCGAATGATTCATAATCGTGCCTGTAACGATCATATAAGGGTTTGTTGCAGTGGGGATACACTAACAACAAACCCCTATATGATCTGTACAGGCACGATTATGAATCATTCAAAAATAATTATTCGCCTTCGGATTTGTATTTTGATGTTGCAATTGGATTATTTTGGAATATTTCTAGTTCCTTTTTCAGCCAACAAGAAAAATGGATTTGGTTTTTAGTTGCCAATTAAAAGCCGTGTGAATGCCTGGAACCACGCGGAGAAGAATGAGACCAAACAACGTCTACGGTTTTATCCTATGACATCGTTTTTAAAAATAAAAGCCTCGGGAAGGAACGCAAACAATTCAACTGGGACAGTTCCGCTACTTTTTGTTTAATCTGTATCTTATCCTTATCTCTGTTTCTTGCTTCAGTTATCAAAGACGAAGTAGGATTTCCATCGTGCTCAAGTGCCTATGCACTTAGGCTCCCTGAAGTTTAAACCGCTCAGCTCAAAGAATGACCCTGGGCTGACGCCCCGTCAAAGCCGTGCAAATCATTTAGATTACATTTGTGTATAACTCTGATAATTCATCGGTAATCACTTCGGCAAGATTTATTTCAGATACAGGAATTATGGAGCATTTACATTTTTAATAAATATTGTCACGACAGTTTGGAGAGCAACCATGACACCATAGATAGCAGCTATAATTCTGACAGTCGATTTTCGGAGCTAGTACACTTGTTTGACGATAACGACGACGACGAGGACAGCAGGCTGTGTTTTGGTTTGACGTATATTATTCGTTGCTAGAGTAAAATTGAGAAATAAAGATATAATTAGCAAATAAGTGGAGTTGGGTATGTCTATTCCAGGCACTTTTACACAACTACACACAGTAACAGCCACACCTGTCTCTTGAACTTTCTATCTGACTGTGACCAATTCGTCGGAGTGATTCGAAAATTTGTTTTGCGGAGAGCGTGACTTGATGAATGAATTAATATTTGTTTGGTGGTGCCTTCATAGATGATTTTTCACTGCAAGGATTTTCCCAGTGTTATTCGGATTTCACAAATTCTCTCACGAATACTTTTGTGTCTGCGCTAAACCAAACCTGATTAGGTTCCCTGATCTTTCTCGCATAACCCAAATAGTCGGCCTTCTCCCGTATACAACAGGGGACAATTGACCGTGGCCAGGTCGAATACAAACTCATTTTCTTTGAAATTCAGAAGAATCAGTTACTAAAAATATAATTCAAACATAAAGAGATTATAACCCTTTTCATCTGCCAACGTAAAACTATTTGAAATCAACATAGTTTTGTTCTAACCCATTACATGAAGTGGCGTAGAGGAGGATGGAGTTGCGTGTGCGCATACATGAACTGGGGTTCAAACTAAAGTGAACAAACCACGCAAAATTGGGTTACATAATTCGATCAATATTGCTTCTCTCAATACCACCAGCTTCCAAAGTACGGTCACTCGATAGCGGTTAGGATGACTAAACTACGTTCTACGCTGCCATCAGATGTCTTGCAACCGATGACAGTAGATTTCGGTCAGGATAGCTGCGGGTGCAGTTTGATTTTGCCCATCACTTAGGGATTGGTTCGGATATTCACTGTGAAAACCTTCGTTTGTTTCTATCAATTTAAACACCATCTGAGCTGCAATTGAAAACATCGCTTGCTGTGAGGTAGAATGTAAGCAGTTGAGTAAATCCATAATATTCTTGAGTAGCAATCCTCCTAGTGGGTAGCTGAATGCAAAGTAGTACCCAGCCGGGAATGTTGCACAGGGATAAAACTTAATAGAAAGAGGACATGTAGCAGAACCTGTCCTCACCCTCCATAGTGACCAATCAAATTCAACCGTTGGCATTCGGGGAGACGACCGGTTGGTTGTGGAAGTAATCAGATGAGACAGTGATAAGAATTCCATTTTGCCTGTTAGCCGAGCTTTGCAATTTGTTTGCAAAAGTTTCATCACCAGCCGAGGTGACATCATCAGTGCTTGTGGAGTGGCCACTCCACAAAATTTTCGGGATGAGATTCGATGGATAAGCGGAAGGGCGTAACACACAACGTGGTGTCATCCGGTTACATGTTACCATGGTATCATGGCAATCAAATTTCTTAACACAGTTGGGGTTTCAAGCGGTCATTGACAAATGCCTCTAAAAGTGGCACAGTTCGTAGATTTTGAGGCATAGAAACCCGTTTGATCTATCGGCCAGACATTTGACGTCTACTAAACGCCATGCAACTGCATTTGATGGTATTTTTCCTCCGGTAAGGTCAATAGTTAGTGACCACGTACCCACATTCAGGTCGATGAAAGATGTTTTGCCCTTCCAATGTTCATTGAACCGCAGGCACATTGAACTTGTTCGAATCAGTGGGAGGGAACATTATTCTTTTTTGGGTCGAAATTACTTCCGGTGAACCAAGAGTCCAGTAGAAAATTACCAATTCAGTTTCACTAGGGGCTCTTTCCGCGGCGTTTGATAGGTAAATATATATTCTAGTTACTACTTTGTACATAAATATATAGACATATACATATAAAGATAAAGTTGCGCGAGAGAACAACTTTGTATTGATACGGCATGCTGGCAATGTTTAGCTAAGCATTCTGTGATATATATTGCTCAACCGGAGAATATAAATGACCTGCCAGTAAAAAAATAGATTTCCCGAAATGTTTTACATCAACTAGTCACAAGAGCATGAGAATAGATGGTTAATTTAATTGATTACGTACTAAATTTGTGTTATAATCTCCCGGAATCTTCTCCATGCTGCAATCCTGTGGTCGTCTTCCGATAACCTTTCTCATTCAGATTATGATTCCTCAGGCACTGAAATAGAACAAAAATGGATAAATTGGAATAGATATTTAAAACGATTGGTTGACTGGGTTGCATCTAATTGCCCTGATTGGTTATGGGTCCCGATGAGTAACATGATTGGGTCTCTCAAAACAAAGCAGTTTTTAAGGATTACGCAGACTCTCAGACAATGTCGTTGGGCAGTGAGTAAATGAAGCGTGAAGTGAAAAGCTAAGAAGCATTGTACGGGAGTTATGGCTTCATTGGGTTTAATCAGCAGTAGGAATCGATCGATCCAACTGAAAGTCCTAACTACATCAAGTATAGGCAAAATGACAAAGGTCTGCCCAGCTGATCGCCCAGTGGTCAAATGAGCAGTGCGTGTGCACTCAGCGTGCGAGGTCCAGGGGTCGATCCTAAGTTTGGTTGATCTGTTCGCACCACTGAGGCGACTTCATCGCGTGTGCGTAGCTCCCTCACCTTTCCGTTCACATTTAACTTGTTCGATACACAAGGATACTTATAATATGATCAAAAGATGGCCAGTGGAAAACTAACTTATTATTGGTGCCCAATTATCTCATTTTTACCAGTTCGTTTTATAATCACGGAGAATTGCATGGGAGGAAAAACTTGAAGATGATAACAAGTCAATTAATCCGCTAAATTACAATAACATAAAACAATCCACCATTTATACGTTATAATTTGAGAAAAGTAAATCATGAGTTGACCAAAATACTCGAATAATGAGGATAAAACCCGTGCGGTAATGTGCCAAATTCCGTCAGAATTTATTATGCCATATAAAAGGCATGAAATAATGGCTGTGTAATTTCCACTGCGGGTCGCGCAGCTTGAACCAATTTGGGTTACATTACAAGTTGACTCGTTGATGACAAAGGTCAGCTTTGACTTTCGTAAATTAATCTTATATCTGTTTGTGTAGGTTGGAGAATCAAATCGAGGATAAAATACAGTCGTGACGTTTTACTGGCAATCCTCGTTTGACCATGTGGATGGAAGGAATAAAGGCATGCATGTTGATGGAACGACTGTGAGGTTAGTCAAATAAGTACCGATCACAGTCATCAGAGGCTTGACCGTTCTATGTTCGAAACAAATAAGGTAATTAACTCTGCGGTGCGCTTGGACAGTGGTCTGGTGATATGGCTTAGGTCGCTTCCACTACTAACTATTTATTTGCAGAAGAAGAACTGGTGATGAGCTAAACAGTATCCGTGATTCGACAGCCAAGTAGGTGGGTATGATTCTTTAAATAATTCTGTGACTCGGGGTTGCTTTGGAATTGAATTGCACAGACTTTTAATGCCTCATACTCAAACAACATAGAACTGCCGACCAGGTCTGACGTGTTGTAATGATTAGTACAAATATGAGAGTGGCCTGTTAAATTCTGTACTAGCAGTAGAGGTTTGCACTCTCAACGTCACAATTGGCGTCAGGTGCATACATTCGGGACAGAATAGTATAGTTGTTGGAAGAAATAATAGTTCTGAGTAAAAATACATTTGGTTGCATTGATGGTTGGCCGCATCCGTATCATTCCGTAATGAACCATGGGATAGAGCATACATTGGAATTATAAACATTTCTTTTTCACGACAAACATCCGAAGGCAAATAATAGGTAGAAAATTTTCTAGTCGATTGATGTCAACGGGGTGGGTGGGGGTGGGCTGAAACCAGTCACACTATTGTCTGGTTGTCTTGGTAACTGGACATTTCCGGTTGTTTTGAAACTCAAATGAACGTTTTGGGTTTAGAAAAATTAACTGAACGATTTTTCATTCAACCACTTGTAAAACACGAAATAGCCAGAATTCACAATGTAAGTCCGTTACCGTATCGCTGCATCTAACCTAGCGCATACGACAGGAAACACTGGATAGTAGTAGTAGTGGTAGTAGTAGCAGTAGGGATAGTAGGAAACGTTGGTTGTTATGATAGGAGAGTTAAAAATTTAACACATGCCACCACTGTAGAGCCGAGGCACCTTCAAGTTCATCCCGTTGTTTTCGTCAAGCTGATTGTTATTTTATCCTACCCGGTGGTAACCGGAAGCTTCTGGTAGAGTAAAATTTCGTGAAATGACCTTTCGCCATTGACTTGGTGATGTGTGGTTAGCAGGTAACCCGCGGTTGGCAATCCATCAGTCCTGTTTTATCGACTCGTCTGAACGCAACATTTATTTTACTCCGCTCGAAGCTAAAATCTGCTTAGAGTGCACCAAGCTGACTAGCAGCGGAATTGTCTACTCCTTCGATCGTTTTATTTGGCTCAGCATTCACATGCAATTTTTATCGAGAACAATGGACGTCGTAATGAAGGCAATGATCAGTTTTTTCGCCGATATGCGGTTACTCTCAATTTGAACTGAGCTTCTTTTTATGCTGAAATTAAATATTTACCCCTGCAAGCCTCAAAGCCATAAATGAACTTCTTACTCTTTTCCAGTAGAAAGAGCCGAAATGAAACCAACCGGTTGTTTGCAATGGTCTGCGAGTACTCTAAACGGTCATCTGTGCCTTACCTTATTATTACATTATTCCAACCCCATTCAATCTGATAAAAACATGCATCACATTCAGCATTCATTGTTTGGACTCCAAATCTTTTTCTCAAAGGCCTTTTTAGGTTCTGAGCTTTCGATATTGATGAGGCTCATTGTCAGCCCGTTAAACATAGGGCAAAATGCCCCAGATCTATGTCCAGGATTATCATTTTTTTCTAAAATCAAGTGAATATTGAAAAGAAACTACACTTTGAAGTTCAAAATCAGACGGGTGTATCGGTTAAAGAGAAATAGGGAAATAGAGGGGGAAACTGCTTCAATCCAACAGTTAGAACAATTATAATAATGTATTGATTGTAATAACCTATCTCTGAGAGAGAAGGTAAGCGATTGTGCTGGCAAAAAATGTGTCAAATAATTACTGAATGAAACGTAACGTTACTGCCAGACTCTTCAAATCGCTTATTTCATCGCAGTATGAAAAGATGCACGTCATGTGCAAATACAAATTGACTTCCAATTGGCCAATTATGGTTTATGAACACTATTGCGAATTTACTGACTACTAGTGTACAGCCACAATCGATTTTCTATCATTAATTGTCGTATTCATCTAAAAGTAACATTGATGGCACTAGAAACTTCAATTGGTTTCTTCTGTTTCTCATCTACATTAAGAGTACAAACATTATAGATTTTATTAATAAATGTAAAATGTAGCAAAATCGACATATTCCAATATGCGATCATTTTTGGACACTAAACTTGCGGGAGGAGAAAGGTAAACATTTCCATAAACACCACAAACCTAACGTGATAACAAAACGAAGATGAACATCAGTCAGAATTAAAACCGGAAAAAAATAACCAACCCACCCCCATCAACCCAAACCGACTCGAATATATTACATTTCTTATTGAATTTGTTTATTTTCCTTACTTCTCTACCTCATTCCTTCATTTCTTCCCGAACAAGTTGTTTTACAAGATTAATGTCAGAAGGATATGTGGGCAAGTGTTCGGGCAAAGCAGCTGTAAATCCGTGACGAGCGATTCCGCACATGCGTGACCTTTTTGCGTGGCTCAGAACTAGTTGGATGTGCTTTGCTCCTTACTGATTTATATCTTCACATCTCATCCCGAACACGCGATTTAAAAGTTTTGCCTCCACGATTGTATCCAGAAATGGAAAACGCTTTTGGGATCAAACAGTTGGGGGAAATTGATTGTGAACAAAGTGTTTTCAGTTTTACCCTAGGTCAAGTGAAGCCACCGATCTGGAACGAGCAATAGACGAATTGAGTATGTCGAAAAATGCTGAATCAACAGTCATCGTCACGTCCCTCGTGGGTGACTTGGAAACACTACGTGAAGGGTGAACAACGGGATCGTGAAAAACTGTCCAAAGGGAGCTGCAGGAAGCAAAAACAATGTGAGAGCATTTCGTGCCACGGAGGACTGCAAATAACGATGATTGATGTATATCTTCTCTCCGCATTGGGATTTACTCTGGCACAGGTGTGAAACGTGATCCAAAGCATGAATGATGTAACACAGTTTCACCCTCAGACTGGTGGATCCTGGCCAACAACTTTTTTCTCCTACTCCGAGATCACAATTCGCCGGTTAATTAGCGCCAGAACTGGATTTGGTCATGGATGCTCCATTGTCAGTCACTGGGATACCGAGTTGGTTTTGTTCGTAAATAAAACGTCAACTCTGATTTACCAACCAAGTTCTATCGGTTAATTTAGTCTCAGTTACAGATGCAGAACATTTGGTTTACCCAACTTTAATGACGAACAATCTATTTAACCCAATAATTGCATTCATTATTTGTGTTTTTATGTGAATGAGTGAGAGGCCAAGACTTAAAGACTGATAAGTATTTGAAGCTACAACGAAAATAAATGACATAACCTTCACGTAAAACCATAACGGGTTTTCAGTTTACTTGGCTGATAGCTAGGTTTGCATAATTTATTATTGAAATGTTTGTTTTGGTATCGACCGATCCGGTCGATGAGGCCACCGTTAAACCTATTACGAAACAACTGAAATCATCAGCCCAATATTACTGCAATTGATTTTTGCCGTGATTTTTCACTTGTTTTATCTTGCTTTTATAAGGAAAAGTTAGTCCTAACTGTGATATTTTCGGAGTAATCTATGCAATCTAAGAGACACCACAAGGCCCCTCATACCTACAAAAGTTACACGATAATGTGGTACCTGTCATACGGCGCATGGAAAGTGAAGTTGGAACTGCAGTTTGGTTTCAACATGACAGTGTATCACAACACAATACTCTGGTGATAAGAAGTTTTCTTGATTTGAAATTTAACGGCTGATGTATTGGCTAAAGAGGACAAAAGGAAAGATCACCTTAATTGTCTCCCTTTGATTTCTTTCTCTAGGAGTATCTAAAGTGAACAGTTTATTTCTGAAAACCGAGAACGATCGAGGAACTGAAACAGAGTATCGTCACAGTGTGAAAGTAACCCAACCGGTACTATTCTGAAGGTGCAAGAAAACTATCTTTGCCTTATTTTACTTTGCAGCCAGCAAGATGGAAAACAGATTGAACAACTTCCATGAAATAATTATGCATTTTTTCCATTATATTTGTTCTCTCCTCCGGAAATCTATCTCAATTATAGTTAGCAAGATTGTCAGTTGGGAAATAAGAAGGAATGTTCTGCGTTATCACATATCTATATTAGTGTATATTTTAGTCTCTACTTAAGGCTAGTTAAACGTTTGATGATGATTTTCCGTTTACCAGATCCGCTTAGAAAAACAATACGTGTGTCTTGGACGAATCAATGTCATCATCGCTTAAACGTTTCCATTACTAACTTCCCCGATGGTGCATCTCTCCACAATTGATTCTCCGGTGATGATTCTCTGCCAACACTCAGGCAGCATCGAATCCATAGTTTATTTTCCTCCCCTGCCGGTCAGACCATCACGCTCTGTTGGACGGTTCAGATGCAATAATGGACTTGATGCTTGCCCAACTAACCCGAGTGAGAACCCACACACTATCCACAACCGCTAACCTTAAATATAACCAGTGGATTTCGGTTGTGGAAGCAGCATTGTCATCATCACTCGGCCGGATTACAGCTGACAACGAGAGCATCACAAACACTGCGAGCGGGTAATCAGACAGTTCCGGGTGGGGTTAATGGATTCTAAGTTGCACAAATCGCGAAAAATGATACGATCAGATCGGAGGGAGAGTCAGAGGGAATTTAATTGTTTTATGCCACGGGTGAGAGGGACATAACAGTGCGAAGAGGTGAAGCACCCGCACTGTATTTGTACTGGTCAGTGGTTTCATTGTTATCAACTCATTCTCACTTATGCTCATACCACAGCGGCCAGTAAGGCCGATCAATATTCCCAAAGTGACCTTTGCCATTGTTCTGTACACTTATGATTACCCCCGTCCCGTGTGAGTAAGCAACCGAGACAACCAGTTGCGGTTTTATGTGACCTTTTATACATTGCCAACCTCGCCCTTCGACAAATTGGGGAAGTGGGACGTCACACAATGTCAACAAGTACGGCATCAGGTGTTTCGCCGGTATTGGTAGTAGGTGGTCTACAAAGTTGTAGGAAAGACGTTAAAACAGTAATCCAATGCATACACTGCCCAAAATACTTTCACCCATCAAGTCTCAAACTCTTGGTAAAACAGGCAAAACAGTTAGTCACTCAGCCAGAATGTATATGGTTCTGTGCAGAATGTGTGGAAATCCCGATTGTCAAATGCATCAAATATATCGCACACAAGTATGAGAAGCTATTGTCAGCCGCCGCAGAAAGAGCGAATTCAAAAATCGCCAAACTTGAGGCAAAAATGACGGACTCAAGTGAGCAGGTCACACCAATAAGCCCGATCGGGGAACCTGAGAGCCTCTGAAAGCCTCACTGTGGTTGGAGATGGATGCCCAGGGTTTCGGCTGGTTTCTATTCCTTTGCTGCTCTCGACCAAGCGTCTCAAATAGCCTCTGCTGAGGAAGCTCTACGCACTACCTTTCCGTGGCGTAGGTATTTTTCACCAAAATGAGAAGACGAAAAGCCGATATCCAGATCTATAAAAGAACTCGTGGATCACTGGTAGTTCCCCAATGGGAGTTGGTCAAAAACTCTGATTATAAACCAACCAAAATGAGGCGTGCGAACCGCACACACCTTCCCGGTTGACAATAATCACTGGCTCAATTGATCGTCGGCATCTTGAACGTTTGATCCCGTCAAAGGGTGCATGATCCGATGAATCGGACACCGGCTTCCAATGAATTGCGGTTTACACACACTGCTCCGCTGGCTTGCAG
This sequence comes from Echinostoma caproni, assembly GCA_900618425.1. NCBI lineage: Eukaryota > Metazoa > Platyhelminthes > Trematoda > Plagiorchiida > Echinostomatidae > Echinostoma > Echinostoma caproni. Next base: position 59,608 of record UZAN01039874.1, read on the forward strand.
GTTAAGCTTTAGCTAGCCGAAGTCTCCGGTTGTGGATTACTCAAGAAAATTCACCTCCCTTGGCTCGAGCAACCTGGCAGCAACCTGGCCCACATGCAAATCACGGAACGTCTTTTTTTCATTTTGGTAAAAAATATTGTACTATGATTTGCTTGGCACGCAGTCGGCCTCAGACATGTCAAAGATTCAAAGATTCATTATGGGAATAACTTCAGCGAATCTGCTACTATGGACTCCATGACTTTGGACAGCACAGGAAGGAGGGTTACAGGGCGGTACTTAGCGGGATCGCTACGGCAACCACCTTTATAAATAGGTGAGATTACTTCTGGCTTCCATGGCGGTGGGATTGTGGTGTAATCGAGATTTCTTTGGAATAGGAAGGCTAGTGGCTCGGATATTTGATTCGCCCAGCAGATAATGGTTTGGGGGTGAATATTGTCTGCACCTGTTGATGCATTCTTCCTCAGGGCCAATAGCTTTGTTTTAACCTTTTCGGCAGTGAATGATACGGTGGTTAATGAAGGATGTTGAATTTGTTGCATCCAACGAGGGAGGGACATTCGTTCATTAATTGACGTAGCAAAAACGTGGGCATACTGGTTCTTCAGCATTTCAGCGATTTCCATCGTATTGACTGTGACTCTCCCAGAAGAACTGAGCACCGGTATTCCATGTTTAACTTTTCGGGCTGAGTTAACATGTTTGTACAAAATCTTGAGATTTGAAATAAATCTCTGTGCTAGAGATTCTTGATGGTTTAGTTCATCTTCGCTCACTAACTTGGTGCAGTGGTTTCTCAGCAGTCGGTAATTGTTCCAGATGCATGCATTCGGAAGTCGTTTGTAATTCCTCCAAGCGAGGTCCCTCAGAAGTATCCATTTCTTTGTACGGCTTCGAATAGGAGATTTCCGGCTGCTGGGTTTGGTAACAACTTTTACCTGCGTTACTGACGCCAGTAGTTGTTGCAGACTGTCAGTAAATTCCTGCCACACGGATAAAGGGTTGTGCTCTTCCCTATGAGATATCCATTGAATGGAAGGAGCCAAGCTCTCCAACTTTGCATAGTCTATGAATGTGCGAACGTTTTTTGGGTTGATTGCTTTGAC
>UZAN01039874.1:61357-71541 GCA_900618425.1 Echinostoma caproni
GCATCTAAGCAGAGACATTTCTGGTAAGGACAATTAGGAGTCCGGAATATCAGCTGTAAGCCACGTTTCTGTAACATCAATAATATCCCATTGACCTGATATGAATCGAAAATTCAGCTCTGGAAATTTGCTGAAGAGTCCTTGAGCATTGATATAGCAACAGTTTAAATATTTTCGTTGTAGAAATCCGATTAGATTAGAAGTGATATCTTGGTCGACCTCTTCGCGGTCGGCTGCCATCAGTTTCTTGACAGAGAAGCTCTGGTTCTTTGGACCACTGTTTGCGGGACGGAATTTGATACTTGCACTGAGTGGTCCGATGTATTAGTAGGGTTCTCNGCCCTCTGCTCTTTCGTTCTCGCTATAACTGCAAGACAGTGTTGGCCATGTCTGGAGTGACAAGGGTAACTTTCATTATCCTCGGTCCGTTTCCATGGTAATTTGGAGATCAGGGAAGACGACTGATTGTGGTTGTCAGAAGACCCGTATAACCAAGTAAATTTTGGATGAATCGCCATTCTCGTCGGTCGTTCTGATGACTTTTAGATTCATCTGGATCGTCCACTGCACTATAAAAGGCTTCGTTGTGAATGTAACAGGCTTCGTTCATTGGAAGATCTTCTTCTGCTCAGGAACTGTCACCGTATCATTCGGTACTATGCGTGAAATATATATACAACCTAATAAATGCCAAGCGCACATAGTCACCCCATGGCAGCTCACACACAATCTGTTCGATCGCGTGTCTGTTTTGTTCAACGAAATAAAACCTATGCTGAAAAAAGGAAGTCGTGCCTCGCACATCTTTAACTTTGAGCTGTGCGAACGTTTCCGAACCTACAACATTGTAACTGAGAGATAGGAACGAAGAACAGCTGAGATGTTGGAATGTGTTGTGTGTGCAAATGGGGATTATCGTGGAACCCGTTTGTCTCACAAGTCTTCGGCAAGAGATAAATTAACCTCACGCCAGAGAACCCAGGTTTCTTCCAGTGACACTGCAGAGGGAATCGTATATAGATAAACGTTCTTCTGACCAGCTTTCTCCTTCAAAGAACTTCAAGTAAAACCTGAATTCTACCAAGCAAATCATAGAACGAGCGCACGAACCAAAGGAATAACCGTGATAGTGTATGGGATACAGACAATACTCGAGTCATTCTTATACATGGAGTCCCGCGAGTAAGTGCCACAAACAGCAAAATGTCAGCGAAATGACTGTAAAGAGAGGCGATTTATTCAAGGTTTGATTGAAGGTATTTACGTCTTGACTACAGCAGTTAGTCGTCCCCTTTTTCCCCTACCTACCGCTGAGAAGGTTGGGAATAATAAAATGACTGGGAGTACCGCAAATTTCTGCGACTGTGCTCACAGTCATGGTGTGATAACAAGAACAAGGGAACACCGAAACTGCGCTTGAGACCCATGCGTAACCCAACACCAAAACGTTATTCTCTGGCAGAAAATATCGCCTCCACACCAACTGGATTCCCGTAGATTTTATGTTCTTCCCGCAGCTTGTGGGTCATGCTCAATAAACTCTTCTCCCACAAAACTTCCCCTAACTCACCACGGTCTGGTCAGCCCAAATAAACTTATGCACCCCGACGCGTATCCGCTCCATTTTGAGCCGCATTATTTCTACACCAATTCCCTAGGTTTCTTCAACAAAGTTTCAGAGGTGCAACTGTGTTGCCAAACTGGTCAATGATACACTATTGCGGTTACCGAAACTGGGCTGACGACCGACAATCAAACACAATCACCCAAGTGGTCAAAAATATAAGATTGCAGTCGAACAATGAAGTGAATTTCGCAGAGGAATATCTTATGGAGAGCTTATAAACGACTTCCTTGTTACAACACATGGTATATCTTCCGTCTACTTTGAAACCACCGCACCATGTAGGTGCAGGCAGATAAGCTGATGTACCCGGAAATGCTGGTGCGCAAGTTTATGTCCAATCCCAAGCCCATAAGTGCCTCCAGAAAATACAAGTCTGCTGTTCGATTGTTAAGATTGACAGGATGTCTTTCTTACAACTAATGTTGTGTTATTACCCTATTCGAAGAATCCAAATCCACTGCAGCACTGACCTACTCAAGAAGAAAGAACAAAGACACCTCATCAGAGTATTTACTCGTAATGGCTACCCCATCAAAACACTCTGACCCAAAGAAGGAAACACATAACAGACGGAGAATCGGGAACAAGAACAACCCCGCCGTGCATCAAGGACGTTTTGGAAATGACAGCAAGACTGTTCAGATCATATGGAATCCAAGTCGCCCACAAACCAGACCGCCTATCTGAGGAGACTCCATTCAAAATCAAAGGAAATAACAATAACGGAAGACAAGAGCAGTATCATCTACAAAATAAACTGCAAGAACTGTCCAAAACACTATATCGGACAAACTGGAAGAAAACTACCGACGAAGATCCGTGAACATCAATCGGTAGTCAGAACGGATGACCCACTATCGTTAATTTCCCTCAACCAAGATCAAGAAGGACATCAATAAGACTTCTGATCAGTGAAAATCATAGATCAAGTCCCCTCAAAACACACCAGAAAATTTCTTTAGGCTTGGCACTCTTCAATCAACTCAATAAATAGGCACATCGAACTGGATCAGGTGTACACGCCAATCTAACTCAAAGATCACATGCAGTGACAAGAGGTCATGTCATGGACTGAGAGCAGACAAAAACCGGCAACCAAGACGGAATAACAAATTCACCACATGCACCACCATCACCTCCTCGCACCAGTTCAATGACGAACCCAACCGAACACAGTGAGAATCAGGGACAAAAATAGTCGGTAGAGAAGATCACATATAAATGAATGAGTACAAGTGAAACACTGTTATTTCGCAAGCACTGATGACGTTTGCAAACAAATTACCAACTCGGTGAACAGGCGAAATGGAATTCTGTTCACTTGACCTACGAGAACCGAATTTCAGTAGTTTGTTCAGTCTTTTGACTTCCGTCCATCGCTCTTTGAATGTGTCCGTCTGTTCATTGAAACGATGAAGTCGATTCTGTTCCTCGATCATCCTTCCTATCAAACTTGAATCTTTGGCTCTCGGAGACAGCTGCTCTCATGGCTTCTTGACTATTGTACAGAGAGAGTCCAGTGCACCTAATTGGGATGGACATCAAAACCTATTGTTATCAATTCTGGCATGCTTCAAGCTGCTGTTTTGATCCCCAAATCCTTTTTCTGCTTTTATTAGTGATATTTCGGTCCCACGCACTGCACACGTTCAAAAGTATGCTGATGACGTCGTTTTGTGTCAAAACATTTCATCTCCTTCGGAATCCGACTCGTTTACTCAAAATTTATCCCAAATCTGACAAATCTCTAACCAATTGGATCTTAGTCTTAGCACATGCTAGTGCCTAGAGTGCATTTTCAGTTTTTCCCATTCTTTATTTACAACGCATTTATCTGTCCAGAGTGACCTCATTCAAACACTTTGGTGTCACCGTCGACAGTAATCTTCGGTGATCCACAAACATTTACAATTGTATCGGAAAACTGGAACCCCTATCTTTTCAGTCACGCAAACTCATGCAATTCCGAATCCCACAGTCAGTTCTGTCTTCTTTCTTTCACCAATGCGTTTAACCATTCAGAACTCAATAGTTATCACATAAACACGTGTGTTAAATTTGCCAATAAGAATCTAGACAACCTTCTTCATCCACTGCATCCCGATCTATCACCTTGGCGTTCCCATCGGTCCGCGCACTACTTCTTATGGCCTCTACTCTCTTTTAATAGGAAGTCCCTTGTGCCTTAATTGACCCGACTCCCAATCAAAAAAGAAAAGGTCGCAAGTGAATTTCTTCAGAGTTTTGTACTTAAAACAGAATTCAGCGATATTCCTTACATTGCACATTATATGGAACTGTATATTTTAGATCACGTGACGACCAGTTTGCTTTTTAACTGAAATGCAAACATAAAAGCTTACACAAGTTATACAAATACAAACACAGATTGTCTCGTAAATTTTTGTCACAGCAGAGATGGTCAAATGGGTGAGCTCAACAAACTAATCTGTTGAACGTCGTGTGTACACCATTTGGCTAATTTGCAACCGCGGGGGGAAGAAAGGAAGCACTAATCTCTTCAGCTTCAATGCCGGTAACGTGAACAATTAGTATACGAATTATAATAATACTAATTGAGTTAAATGCCCTAACAACCACTAACATTGTATGTTTACCATAAACTGAAATGAATCTAGTTATTGAAAATGATCCAAAAATGTATAAACATCATTGGNAGAGAATTGTCCGTATTGACTGAGTACAGCGCAACTTTCTACCTCTTCCACTACAAACAGGATCACCGAGTTCGGTTTTCATGAAAAATAGCGCTGATAAATAGATGTCTGAACAATAGATATTACATTGATTAGTAGTTTATGCAAGGTCACAGCTTTAGGCAAAAATGCCGAAAACTTGCGTTATCGTGAAAATTGTGTACAAGAACATTTCATGCATAAAATATTATTCGACAAATTCGAAACAAATGATTCTTTTTCATAAATATAATTTACAAGCCAGGATTGGCTGGGTAACCTTCTCCTGATTAACAGAGTAGGTGATAGACAAGGGGCCGAATACTTCATGGATCAGTGTTTGTAAAGGTGCAAAGAAAGTTCAATGGCTCATGGAGGCGATCGGGTAAGGGCGTTAGCATAACTTATTTCGACGGACGTTGCTCGTTTATGACCCTGGTGACAATAATCTGCAGTTATAAATTATTTACTCATAAGTGGTATATAAGAGAACATCCCCAAGATCCTGAGAAAAAGGTATGTGGCAAACAAAAATTATGAGAATCATAACACTAGTCATAAGATTGATACATTAATAAAATAAAAACAATAATAATGTAAATGGTATCAAAAGTAATGGTCAAATTTTTAACACAGATGAACTTGTATTATATGTTCCACAATGGTTAAGATGGCATCTGTAAATGTCTGTTTGGAAGAATTAAACCATAATCTATAATGGATCTGGCAGACCTGATCGAGTCATCTTCTCCACCCCCCACCCCCGCACCCAAATATCGGAATAATTTACTAACTACTTATAAGTGGCACGAACGCGCTAATATTAGAATGGGATTATAGAAGACTAGAAAGTGAATATGAAAATGTATGAAAACCGAAGAATAACTGAAAAATATCAATAAACGGATTAATCGACTTGATAACGTTCACTGATGTGTTTCAAAAATATTTATATATCCATCTCGATGTCAGAGGGCGAAAAGTGAAACCAATATTGATACTGAACATCTAAATGGTCCCACCTCCCATCCTAAACGGAACCTGAAACTGCCTCCAGTCTCTTCTGTATTGGGCTCCAGTAGCCTTCTACGTTTTGGGGATTGGTTCACCGTTAACTGAATGTATCTCAAGGATGACAGCGTTCTGTATGCTGCCCATTCGTCGGAGTAAATGATGGATCCAAGTCTTATCCATCGATGCATTATCGGTAAAAGTGTACTCGCCGTTTGTACAAACAGATTTCACGAAACTGACGGAAATTACCGCGTCCATGAAGGGTGAGACATATTTATTACATAAAAATGAGTAAACATAAACAAATTAGCGTAATTATATATGATATGAACACATGCTAACTTTATATTTTTGTATTATTTCTTTCACGGGAAAATTATTCTTGTAAAATTTATTCAACTACACAACGACACCTGAACAAACATGAATTGGCATTTGGTTCAGCCATGACATGAGCTGGTTGGCACAGTGTTAACGCACACGCTTTATATGCGATGGGTCCGGAGTTCAAAGCCCGGACGGTGGATACGGACTACCGATGAGCTCCAGTAGGAGCAAAACTGGAGTCTACTGCCTCCGGGTGTATGGTTAAATCGATGAACTGAGGATTATGCGTGAAGATGAATTCCGAAGGATAGTCAGCTCAAATCAATAAAAACCAATTATCCCACACTATTATTCATCAGTAAATGTAAGTAAAATGCAAAGACAACGTAGTACAAAAGTTTCTCTGGGGGAGACTGTTGATCAGGTCTACCGTGAATCTTATCCAATCCTTCCAATATCCTGACCGTAATGGATAGCTTAACCCATGCCTATGACGAAGATCATATTTCGCACGCGATCTTTAAAGACTTTGCCAAAGCCTTCGACAGCGTGCCGCACATTCCTCTCCTATGCAAACTAGAGAGTTATGACAACACTGGCAGATTGCTTTCCCTACTTACTAGCTTCCTGCCGAACTGCTCCTTGATGGTGCGAATAGGCGCATCTGTTTCTTCAACCTCTTTAATCTAAATAAAAAGCCCACAGGGTTCCGTATTGGGTCTCATCCTGTTTCTGATTTATACCAATCATGTGTTCAGGCTTTTTCTGCGGAAGATGTCACTATCTGGGGCACAGAGGCATCCAAAGTGCAGTCGGCGATTGACCAAGCCAAAAACTGATCAGCTGACTTGAGCTTACCAATGAACGATGAAAAATATGCAACTATGTCGTTTGTAACGCTCCTGATTAGCCTCTCTGGGTAAACACTTCAACCCGGCTGAATAGCAACCTCCGTGTGGTGATTGCTCATGAACTATGAGCTCCTTTGTTTTATTGAACGCGATATCCGTGTGCATTCCGAATTTCCGCTTATTCCAGTTCCATTCCGTTTCAGAGTTGTGTGTTCTGATTTCATCTGGAATCCTAGTTCTGGATTGTACTATTACTGCACGGATTCCGATACGTAAACGAATTGCTAGTCCGAGTGCTAACCACAACACTGGTTTTCTTCCCATAATCAAAAAGGCAGTAAATCCGCATTTCGTGTATTAAACCTTGTCAGGGCAGCTGATGAACCTTGGGTAAAACGAAGGATTTTCTATTCTTCTCCTTTATTACTGTTTGTTTCCTGTCAATTCAACTCTTTGCTGTCTGTAACTTCCTGTTTCTTTAAACGTTCCAACATAAAAATTTAGACGTTCGACCCGGGACATATTGCTTGGTCAGCTCGACTGAGCTTGTTGTACATTTCGTTCGATCGTTTTCTACGTTCTGCTTGGGTGAGCATACATCCAATTATTTTTCTCCCCTTTTGGTACAATTTATTATATTGTGTTTTAGATACCGTATAAACTGTCGTGGTCCATCGGCTGTATTCGTGTTTTCATTTCCCGTTCGGCTTAGATCAAGGCGTATTGGACTTACGATATCAGGTGGAAGTAACGTTGTTTGGATTGGCACAAGAGTCGTCTGCCGAAATTGAAAGTTGCTCACAGTAATTGGATTTGTGCCAAGCCAACATTTCTGTGCCTATATCTTGTTTGTTCACCCGATTTCCTTCTTTTAGTCGTGACTTTGATCGAACTGGGGCGTTTTCTTAGGTTTGGTGAGTTCTGGCCCACTGAGTGATCCACCGCCCTGCTTTCTTTCTCTTCATTTATTTGTTCTATGTATCCGTATATCCAGTATTCCTCAGGATACGAGTCTCAGGCTGATGCTGCCGGTGCACCTCCTCCTGGTAAGTCTGACTGTTGTTACAGAGACTATGACAATGTTGATTTACATGGTGGCTTCAAGTTACAGCTGAAGAGTGCACAGCTGGAGCTAGAGACAGCCGATGCGATGCGTGGAGACGCAGCAGCCAAGCGAAGAGCTACTGATAGATTACGCCATAAACATAGGACAGCCGTTATCAAAACTGTTCGGATACCTTATAATATAAACAGTGTTGATTCAAGATATCGCGAGACCTATTCAGATAGCGCCCTGCTAGCTATTTTGCTCTCAAAACGCTCCGCCTTTCGCGTTTTTCCCTAAACCTGTCTTTTTTCCATTTCAGTTATGCAGAGTTATATAAGAAACTAGTATATTCTCATTAATGGTACAATAGTTTCTGCGATTTTCATTTTAGTGACAAAACTTTTCGCTTTGTTTTAATTGAGCAATAGTTTTGGGGCAAAGTTTATTTGCCCGCGATATTGGTTTTCGTAAAGCTAACCACCGCTATTTCCTAAATACGTTTAGAAAATGATGGTAGCCCCTTATTGTTTATTATAATGCATTCATGTTAACATTTAGATACCACGAATGACAATGTAAGTTATTCAAATATACTTATTGTTGCAAACTTATTACGAATACCTTTTAGTCATCAATGAACCCATCATGTGTTGATGAATGCGAATCTTCCCGTAACTGTAACTTTATTTTAGATGTATTTTATTGTTGAATTCGCCGACAATATGATAGCCACAGTGCACCAAATTTGGTTTATTTCAGACAATGAGGTGCAATGGCCTAATCCGGGTCAATTATCAATTATTATTATTATTATCAACTTGACCGTGAGGTAAGTAGACTGCAGAGTTGACGTATTGCACTCAAGAAGCACCAATACCAGCTTACCGGGGTCAGGGACTGAAAAAGAGAACTATGGATCAGCGACGCGGTTAGGTCTTTATCCCCTTCCAATTATTCATCACATGGGTCCTTAGATCAGACGTCAAGTAGATCTGATACGCAATGTCAGGCATCAATGTGAAATGTTTAATCCTTATGCCTACGGAAATTAGTTCATTAATTAAGAGAGTCGACTTAAATAGGTCGTTCTTGTCAGCTCTGTCAACAAGAATTCATGAAAGGTGAGTTAAGAACTTATTTTATTTATGAATGAATGTAGGACAACGCACTTAGATCGAACAGTAACTCCTTGCCTGTAACGCGAACGAGATCTGGGGCTGGTCCGTAAGTGAATAAAATACAACAAGACTTATTTGTCTTTATTAACAGTGGATTGAATTGGAGTGGGATCTGCGGAAGACTCACATTATCGTCGTCATGCATAACAGACGAGATCTTGGGTAAGTTCAAATACTGACAAGCTCCTGCGTTCCCGATATCACTGAAATTTTTATTCCTATGTAATTTTCGTTAAGTACTGAAGGTGGTTATTACGCATAACTGGGGGTTGTTTATTATGAATACAATATAGAAATCGAATATAGCGTTCACATTAGCTTTCAATTATACTTATTTACAATTTCTCTGATTTACACTAATATTCTTTTATATTTCCATTTTGCAGCTTCCTATTACCGTCATCAGTTCAGAGACCATAACCTTCAAGAACGGACAAGAATATTGAAGAAATTTATTCACAAGCATTGATGAACCGGTGATTTTCATCACTGTAAAATTATTACCTTCGTGTATAATACATTTGCTGTACTACATTCCTGGGCGTTTTATTTGAGGCTGTATATTGCAGTGGGATAGGCCTTGCGTAACAATTAATCGATAGAATCAAACGGAGTGGTTTAAATGTATACCGAGCAATTAAGTGGGGGTAAATAATGTATAATCATCAGCAATAAGCAAGGTAGGTACATTATGACTAACGTGGGAGTAGAAAAACGGCTGAAGAAATGGATGGATAACAGAGGGTCGTTTTGTGGGTGACGGAAAAAACGCACGAATTACCTGTTGAAAAATTTACGTTTTATTTGCAAAATGTTTCGAGACAAGTTTGTGAAGCAGAACGCGAAATATTGCGCTTTACATTTACGTTTTTGCTATTAGGGTATTAGACATGAGAACGTTTGTAATAAGGCCATAGAATTGGGTAATAAACCCAATCCCACTGATTTCCCGGATTATGAATTGGGTAGGATTGATCTCCTACTTAACCAACTCGAGCTGCCTAGGTGTGAGATACCTTATTTCGATGGATCATCCAGACAGTTTCAGACAGTTCGACGAGCGCATCGGAATTCGGGTGTCTGACGAGGGCCAGAGGCTCACGTATTTTTACCATTATTGTCAAGGGCAGGCCAGGGAGGCTATTCAAGAGTGTTTACTATATCCTATCAAGGAGGGTTATAAACGGGCTAGAAATGCATTACACCTTTTCCCATCAAGTTTTAGCCAAAACCCGCAATCCTTTAGCCTCGACCCGTAATCATTTAGCCAAAACCCACAATCCTATTGCCAAAACCCACATTCCTTTAGCCTTGACCTACATTCCTTTAGCCAAAACCCGCAATGCTTTAGCCACGACCTGCAGTCCTTTAGCCTCGACGCACAACCTTTGGTCACACCGCTGTGGGCGAGTCAGAACAAAAACTATCGGAATATTCTGAGGT
>UZAN01039874.1:75935-90509 GCA_900618425.1 Echinostoma caproni
TTCTGGCTTACAAGGTGTATGTGCCTATCAGGACGATATTATTGTCCAAGCAGACACTTACATGACGAACGTTTGTGTGCTTTGCTTGAAAGATTCCGTTCTCATAATGTTTCTATTAATCCTGATAAATTTGCCTTTGCTACGACTAAACTTTCTTGTTCAGGTTATTTGGTTGGATTCCGTCCTAACCCTAATAGATTTTCTTCGTTGATTAATGCTCCATCTCCCAAGTCATTCCATGAACTTCGTTCTTTAATTTGTTTTTTACAGTACTATCCCAAGTTTATCCCTAACTTTTCAACCCAAGCTTCTCCATTGTTCGATTTACAGTCACAGTAAACATTTTGGTGGACTTCGGTCCATGAACGTGCCTTGAGGAATTTACTTTCCTTTTTATCTACTAGTGCTGTTTTACTTCCTTTCTCCCCACGATTACATTCTACCGTCGTCACGGACGCATCACCCGTTGGAATTGAAGCTGTGTTGGAGCAGAATGGTCATCCGGTGCTGTGCATCTCACGCAGAATCACGGCTGCCAAACGTGGGTATTCCCAAACTCAACGAGAAACTCTAGCTGTCTATTGAGCTGTCACGCGTATGCACATGTATTTTTATGGTACTCATTTCACTATTGTGAGTGATTATGAAGCCCTGCAGTTCAGTTACAACCCTCAATGTTCCCTGGCTAAGTCATCTGCAGCCATGGTACAACGATGGAGTATTGCATTATACGCCTATTCCTACGACATCCATCATCGCTGTGCGCAATCCATTCCACATGCAAACTATCTATCACGCTATGTCATTTCAGAGGAGGCTTCTACGGGTGATTGTCTACTCACTCAATCGCTCCCGGTAAGCCGATCTGATCTAGTTCGCGAGACCAAGAAATATTACCAGGCTATCATTTCCTGTGTCCGTCGAGGTTGGCGAGGTGATATCAAGCGTCGATTTCCGAAATTCTATAAACGCCGTGAGGAAATTTTTGTGACGTATGATGATGGTGTCTTGTTCTACAACGACCGTATTATCGTACCTCCGACATTACGTACTGCTGTTCTCAATGAATTACATTCCGGTCATCTCGGCATTGAAAAGATGAAATCTCTTGCTCGTCTCATATGCTGGTGGCCTGAATTGAATCATGATCTGAATCGTGTTGCGGAATCCTGTGCTGAATGTGTGCACAAAACTCACAGACAGCCTTCGAAATGGACTCCGTGGCCAGTATCATCCGAGTCATGGCAAAGGATACATGTGGATTACTGTGGTCCATTCTTCAACAAGTATTACGCATTGGTGATCGTCGATTCCTATTCCCGTTGGCCAGAAGTGTACCTTACCGCAACTCCCAGTTACGAATTTACTATTGAGCACTCAGGAAAACGTTCAGTAGAGAAGGTGTCCCGCATGCTATCGTGACTGACAATCGAAGTCAGTTCACTGCCAAGAAAGTTACTGATTGGTTGAACTCCGTGAGTTGTCGGCATGTTCTCACTCCACCCCGACATCCACAATCCAATGGTGCAGCCGAAAACTTTGTACGCACGCAGAAGAGTGCCATTGCTTCTTTGAATCCCTGTACTTTTGACGAACTGGACAGAGGCGTTGATAACTTTCTGATGCAATACCGTAACGCAGTACATTCAACTACGGGACACAGTCCAGCAAAGCTGCTTAAGAGTCGAGTACTTCGAACAAATCTTCTACGCTTGGAGTTTGAGGAAGTCGTGTGTCATCGTGATAACGATTTACGACCCTCCAGGGGCATTGTACTGGACAATATGGGACAAGAGTATGTCGCATATTGGATCTATATGATAGCACTGTACATCGCAGACATGTAGACCAAGTAATTTGCCCAGTCCTGATACTAGTTGTGAACCTACTAATCATTTTATTTCTGAGTCTTTTCCAGAGGAATTACATCCAAGTACAGATGTCGAAAACAATACAGAAGAACACAGAAGATCTGAACGATCACTCAACAAAGCCCGCCGTGATTACAGAAGACCGAAGCTTCATTCAAGCTGCGGCGGATGTGGTGATTGCTCATGAACTATGAACTCTTTTGTTTTATTGAACACGAGATCCTTGTATATTCCTATTTTCCGTCTATTACAATTCCATTCCGCCTCTGAGTTGACTTCTGATTTCGTTTCGAGTCCTAGTTGTGGGTCGGACTATCAGTGCGTGGAATCCGATACGTATACGAAATACTAGTCCGAGTACGATCCACAACAGACCAATAGATCTCAGTCACCGAGGTCATGTGCGTCTGTGTGCAATACACGGCATGAAGAGAATTGTGGAGTATATGTTCCGGATATACAATCAAGAATTCACGGAATACATCTCAAGCGATTCATCTCAGTCAGTTTAGGACGCACGGGCAGTTAACGTTGCGGAAACGTCCGTACCAGAAGTGAAGGGAAATATATATGTAGTATTGCCGTAAAGTGATGATAAGCTGCTAAAGGTGTGTAATAGGCCCGTATCACTGAGGCGTTTAGTTTTTTTGGATCAAAAGTTTCAGCTTGACCAAACCATGCGAGATAAATACTCTGTGGTTATCGGTCGATAATTGGAAAGAAGCTACGCAAAGAAGGTAGAGACGGAACCACATCTTGAGGTTCTGAATTATAAGAAGCCGGATAAATTAAGGGTTGTTTTTGATTGTGCAGCGGTTTATTTAGAGGAGTCCTTAAATATGCTCTTTCTCCAAGGACCGAACATTGTCTCCAGTCTACTCGGGGTTCTACTTCACTTTCGTCAGAAAAATTTTGCGGGTAATAAGGATACTGAGGGTATTTTCTTGCAGGTTAAAGTTCCAGAATCATATCAGACGGCTCTCAGATTTCTATGGTGGTCTGACGGTGAACAAGCTCAACGAGTTGAGGAGTATTGTATGACAGTTCATCCGTTCGGAGCGGTCTCCTCACCACTTAGTGCGAGTTTTGCTTTGAGAAAGACAGCTAATTTTTACGGCCACGATCGTCCTTCCTCGACTACCGATGCAGTTCAAGGCAGCTTTTATGTGGATGACTTGCTGTTGTCCGTCGATAATCAGATCGAAGTACGTATCACGATCAGTGGCCTGACACAACTGCTAAGTTGTGCCAGATTCAAATTGACTAAGTGGGCTAGTAACCAGCGAGAAGTTTTGATTCAGAATCCTTCTGACGATAACAATGTTTCCGTTGAGGAATTATCTGAGGGTACGCTTCCTATAGAAAAGGCCCTCGGTCTGGCTTGAGATATGGAGTGTGATTCGTTTATCTACCGGATCTACCAGATCACTGAAAATTCATCCTCCGGGTGCGTAAGGCTTGCTTTGACTTGACTTGACTTGACTTGAAATGAAGGAGTACCCGGTTACGCGAAGGTTGTTGGTGTCGCGTTTATCAGCCATCTATGGCCCATTTGGGTGGATTAGCTCATTCATATTACCTTTAAAGTTGTAGTTTCATGATCAGATAGAAAATGAGTGGGTTGGGATGAATTGATAAAGTGTGAAGGGCACAGATGGCGGCAGTATTGTGCCATTTTATAAATGCTGAATGGTATTAAGTTGTCCAGATGATGTTCTCATGGAACCGCAGAGACAGATCCAGAGATTGAGCTCCACGTATTCAGTGACGCATCGGAAAGAGCCATGGGGTTCTGGCGTACTTTCGTTTCATCAATAAACGGGATTCTAAGAGGTGCGTGCTTGTTATGGCTAAGTCCCGAGTTGCCCCATACCTCGTCCGGTGTTGGCTACTCAATTAGCTGGAAAGATACAAAAAGAAATAGAAACACAGCTACAACAAGTGTGTTACTGGTCGGACTCTGCATCCGCCTCACATTAAATTTTAAAGGATAAAAGCCGATTTTCGATCTTTTTCGCTAATCGCGTAGCGAAGAACAAAGACGTTTCCGACCCGGAACAATAGTGACACGTGCCAGGGAAGGATGACACTGCAAACTTAGCTTCACGAGGTATGACTCATCAAGAAGACTAAATCCTGTGGTTTCACGGACCACGGTTTCTAAGTCAACCTGGCATGACTCACTATGAAAAGAGTTAATACCCCGACCCCTCAAACGAATTCTTAGAAATGAGGGAGGAAAGAGTGATTGCATCAGTTATTAGCGTTGCACGTACGCCTTAATTTGAGATGTTCTCATCGTGGCTGTCACCGATAAAGTCTATGATTTGGATTTTGGGTTCAAGCAATACCTGCTCATCCTTAGTAAGGGTAAAATTAAAATGTAGTTGAGAGTGGGCCATGTAGCAGTGTCGGAGATAAGATGCTATTTGTAATATATTACAAGCGGAGTGTTTTCCTCGGGAACTGAACGTGCTAAGTAGCGAAACCAAAGATATTTAGTGACTATCTACAAATTGTTCAATAAACTATCAAACCCCATTCTTACCGATGGATTCTGATGTACTTGGGATCGTCTACAATGATCGGATACATCAGAGTTCTTGAAACATCCTGTAATCCTTTCTGCCAAGTATCACATCACACGTTTGATAATTACATACCATCATGAGTTTGATGGTCATGTACGTCATCAAAGGTCGAGGTTGGCCATTCTTCGGAGGAGGTTATGGGTACTAAGAGGCAGAGCCACCATTCGACATGTAATTGAGAAATGTATGCAGTGCTTAAGGTATCGGACACATGCCGACTGCTGGCTGATGGAACCCTTACATTTTAAACGGGGTGTACATGATGGACACACCTTTACACATGTAGGAGTGGAATTCTTTTATCCCCTATATAACATAAAAAAGGGCTACAAATTCCTCTCGATCACCTTGCATTTCCTTACATTATCTTGTTTTTCTATCATGCATTCTTTTTGACTGTGGTTCTTATGTTGCTGAATTTGCTATTCTGAACCTCATATTTCATCTTTTCTACGGTTTAGCACATTCATTGGACATGCGCTGTAAGTGCCTTGTGTTTTTTTTACATGCAAATGGGACTGAGTGCTGTTTCTTGTTTTATTACGACCTCAGTTTCGATTGGACACTCGTTGTTGGATTAACCGTTGTTTTCGCTTATATTGAACTTCTTTTGGCTACATAAGCTCCCTTTTGTTCGAACTTCACGCTGAGCAAAACCGCCTCAGCATTTGGGGTTTTCTATGTTCGGTTAGTCTCTGAGGCAATAGAAAACAACTTCTACTTCGACGATTGTCTCATATCGTTTGCGTCCAGCGAAAAAGCATCTGTTTTAGTCGGAGAGATAAGCGAAATGTTACTTCGTGAAGGGTTCAATCTGAGAAAGTGAATATCGAACCCATCGTTGATGATAAAATCCCTCCCAGATTCCACAGTACAGGTCTCTTCTCTGGTTGATACTCCAAAATGGGCGTTTGGTCTGTAGTGGAATACAATTCAGGTGTTCGTTTTTTGCTTCGAATCAACGTTGACTACAAAAACTAAAAGAGGCGCATTATCGACTATGGCCTTATTCAACCCTCTAATCTAATCACTAATCACACCACTCTGTCTACCTGCTAAACAATTGTTGCAATGACTCTGTAAAGCCCGGTTAGTTTATGATCAACTGCTGACATCCGAATATTCTCGCTAGTTGGAAGAGTGGATAGCACTCACATGTCACGTCGGGAATATCAGCATTCTAAGGGCTGTACGCAAAGAGAATCAACAGCAGACAGGAAAAACCGAACGGCACATTTTGTGACGCTTCGTCATCCGGCTATGGTGCAGTTGCCTTCGTCAGGCACACCGTCGAGGGAAGGTGCTCTTATTGTGTATTGCTCTACAGTAAATTGAGGATTCCGATTAGCCCCGGGAGAAGGAAGGCTAGGAGGGATGTAGGCGTACTGCTGTAATTCTTGTTATCTCCAGTGTTTCGGGGGTTAAGTAGGTAGGGGAGAGCCATGGCGGATCTCTCGTGTTAATCATTGTCTATGACTAATCGATGACCCATTCTCGTGTCCATTGACCTTGTGTGTCTGCCTATCGATCCCGCCCGTGTCAATGCCCTTGGACAAATAATTGCTCTCTACGCCTACGTGGCTTTGTTGTGTCACTGCCCCGGTCCCGATATGCCCCGTCACTGGCCCTGTAGCCTCATTGTTGTCTTGCTCTTTGTGAGTGCATGACTGACTTCGATCACCGGCTGTTCACGTTTGATGAATAGAATTCCTTGCTTGACCTACCAAGTATTTATGTTCCCTCTTTGTATATTTATTTGCTTGTCTATATATCAAGTCTCTACCCATTTGTTTGAATCCAATTTGGCTGTATAGCGACTGAGTTGCATTGTTAAGGTACGTTGTTCTTTGACTCGCTTCATGAAATAATCAGTACCGTACGTTTAAAACCGAATGGGCGGCAGCGGCGGTAAACTACAAATTGTCTGATAGCACACAAGGCTTGGGCGGTCACAGAAAACGCAGTGAGGGCTGAGCAGTTTAGTTCTACGATAACCGTGGTTCTACAGTAAAACGTAGTCAATCAATAAACGTTAAATTCAAGCACATTTACGACGAGGCTACAGTGTACAGAAAATTTCAAACGTGGCGGTACAGAATGACGTGAAAAATTGTGATACATTCAAACCAAAACAGTACACAAGCGGAATTTGGTCCCGATACGTACGGATGGTTCACCAGGTCTAGAATAGGAGACAAACTGCTGCGTAATATTACCAGATAAACGAATAAAGCAGCAACCAGGAACCAAGCTCTCAATCGCTACACGATAGCGGGAACACGCAAACTGGATTGCAAGGTTTATTAGGCACAAGTCATCAATCGGGGGTCATTTACAGTTAGGGTCAATTGGGGAAGCGTGGTTCATGTTTCGGCTTTCAACGGTTGTTCTTCTAACTTCGGTCGGGCTACTGGTCATGATTGCATTCACGCCTGTGGATGTAAAGAGGAAGGATAATGGTACAGTTAGTTATATAGGGTTAAACGCACCACGGTGTGGGCCTATGTCGACTATCGCCATTACAGACGCCAGCGTACAGAAAATTTCAAACGTGGTGATACAGAATGAAGCGTAAAATCGTGATACAGTCAAACCAAAACAGTAGTTTACTTTTAAAAACACAGAAAAATAGAACAGGATTAAGAAGTTACCGAATAATCGTTAATGAATAATCGTTCAGCTTTGGTAATCTGTCATTTGGCATTAAATACTCAGTGTAGCGCAGTCAAAGGTTTTTGCCATTTATAATCAGGCTACTTAAATGTTCATAGTAGTCAAATTACAAATGCTGAAAGATTCAAATTCTCCTCTGGAGAATTTACACTCCCCCAGCAGTTGTGGATCGGTTCGTGTCTGCGGCGGCAGCCCTTTCGTCCATATATGGCTGATGTCGATGTAATCCGACGTCCTTTGTAGCCTTCTTTGAAAACTGCATTAAACTGAGGCACCATAAAACGTGCACAAGACTTCGACGGTTTCCATCTGAACGTCTTCGGATACGCAACACCATGCTGTGGCTTCTATGTTTCGTTGCAGTCAGCTACGTGGGAGTTCAGTCAATCGTCGTGCACCCGAACCGTTGCTGCTTCTATGGAAGATCTATATCGTGGTGGGATTTACACTTTCTTGCGGATGATTTCACCAACCGTACAACCTCTTCCGTGGTTGTAGTGTGGCGCCCGCTGATTGTTGCTAAAGAATCTCCATTATGCATCTGGTCGGGGACCTGATGAGCGGTTTCGGATTCAAGCTTAATCCCGTTGATCACTTATGTATTCTTCGGTGCCGATTCACCCACAGGTCCGAGAAGAATCCATCCGAGGGGAGTGCGAACGGCAAACAGCCCTGAGGACTGTCCGTACCGAGGCTCTGAGACCTAGTGTACTTGTGGTGCGTTCATACCTATAAGAATGCCAATGGGACGTTGACGGTGTCTGTGAAGTGGGAGGTCTTGCAGATAATTCCATTCTTTGAGTTGCGTGGCTGTCGGAAATACGTTGGAAACATGATGAATTTCCTTCACAGACCACAGTTTCTCTAAGCGTAGCGGTTCGTTACCGTGGACAAATAAATGGGATCAACCACTGAATCTAGGTAAGTGTCAGCTCTTGACCACAAGAGTCAATGTTGGCACGAGAGGTGTGATGCATTTGTAGCATGTCTCTGAGGCAAGGGATCTAGAGTTAATGATTACAAATGAATTCAGACTAATCCTGCATGGCAAACGTGCGGATNCGTGCGGATCACAAAGCTCGACACGAACTTTTCAGGTTGTGCACTGTTGTAAGTTGCAGAAGAACCTAGGTTTTCGTACAAAACTATTGTGCGTCCACATCTAGAATATTGCGTACAAGCACGGGTGCCGTATTTCAAGCAGGATGAACGGTGTCTTGAGAAAGTACGGCGATTAGCAACCAGAATGATAGCAGACCAGAAAGGGTAGGGATACCTCCAACGACTGAGAGACCTAGACCTGTTCTCCCTGGCCCGTAGATGACTGTGGGTCGACCTTATAGAGACATTTAGGATTGTCGAAGGGCTTTCGGGTCTAAAATTCGAAGACATATTCTGTTTGTTCCTGCCGGGGGCACGATGGGTCATCAAATTAGACTAGAAAGAAGTCATTGTAGAATAAATCTACTAGTTAGCTTCTTCACAAGCAGGATTATACCACTGTGGAATAAATTACCTGAAGCGGTGGTTAACTGTATTAGTGTCGAAACTTTCAAGAGAAAGCTAGGCGAATGCTGGGCAGTAGTATTTCCCGAAGTTGAATGTTGAAGGTTAACCGTTAGGCATTAGTCTCCGAAACATTGTGAGGGATCTGATGCTGCACACTGACATTCTGCCTCTCA
Source organism: Echinostoma caproni (assembly GCA_900618425.1). Taxonomy (NCBI): domain Eukaryota; kingdom Metazoa; phylum Platyhelminthes; class Trematoda; order Plagiorchiida; family Echinostomatidae; genus Echinostoma; species Echinostoma caproni. Next base: position 84,753 of record UZAN01039874.1, read on the forward strand.
GAAAGCACTATTGACTCGAGGTGTTGGAAGCCAACGACACCGCCTACAACACAAGGAACTGGACGTGCGATTGGCAAGAGCCAAAATTCGTCCTGTGAGAACTGAATTGAACTAACCTGAAACTGGTCGTACGTTCCAAATTTTCCCTCGCCATCGGGTTGTGTAACTCTTTAAGTTTTATACTCACTCGGCTCCAATTATTGTTTTCGACTCGTTGAATATATTTAATAAATCGTCCAATCTTTTGATGGCTGGATGGTCGCATCCTACGACGAGGTCACCTTCCCCATGAGGTTAGATGAGCCTGTGATAGACCCGGAATAAATTCTTTCAAAAGGTGAAGTGTCAGGTATCATATAGGGACGAGCCCTAGAATTACATAAGCTGAACACTTAAGTAAATGCTCTCAATGACCAGAAAAAGAAAGAAAAAAGAATAAAAGGTTGCTGAAATTAACGCCCTCATGCTGAACTTTCCGGTTCATTCGGCGGTGTACCATACAATCGAATTTTCCTGGCAGCAAATATTTGACACGGCCAGAATATTATAATAAAACGCAACTGCTTCGAAAAGATTTATCTTCTAGGAACATTTCCCGAGCTCCTTATCTTCCAGGAAATGTCAAGCTAATGTCTGCCCACCTGGATACAACTGTTTTCAGGCCCGTCAAATGCTCGTGGCTTTTTCCAAGGAAACCAAACCCTTCCGATGTCGTCTTGTAATATATGGGCTTTCTCTCTGTAGCCCGTAAGCTTATCACGTTTGCTCCATCCCTAAAATGATTCTGCAAAGAACTCAGAGGGGTGTTGGCTGATAAACCCTGAACCTTAGCCTCCCTGTTGCAAAGCTGAACGCCCCATCCTACCCCTCGAAAGACTCCAAGTTTCTCCGAAGAACTGTCTTACCTTTCATACGTCTGGAAACTGACGTAACCCATTTCGTCCAAATCTTTCTCCTTAAACGAGACAGGGGTCTGCCTTAAGCCAGTAGCTTGCCTCTCGGCAAACACAAATCTATGCTCTGCACATGCAGAGGTCGATCAGTGTGTATGGTTCCCGGGACCACAATTTAGCAAGAGCAAACCCGGCCCGGAGCGATCAAGGCCCCAAAGCAAAAAGAGCCTAATTAGTGATCCCCAAGCAAGATAGTCAAAAGGAAAATATCGCCTGTTGCAACTGCCAAGAAACTCAAGACCACACTCCCAACTCGCACAAGACCTACCAAGTTTGCTAAAGCTCTTCCCTTTCACCCAACTTCTGTATCTACCCCCAATAAGAAACCAACTATTTTGATGGGAGCTGCGGAGGGTCCCCCCCCCCCCANAATTCAAATCCGCCTATCCGTGAAACATCTGCCTTCCATGCACGTAGGTGTCCAACAGAAACTGCGACCAGCAGCACTCGGGGTTCCTCCCCATATGTCTCCACGAGTCCAACCCACCAACACCCTCTAACTCCCTCTCTCCGCCTAGAGACGAGGGATTTTTTCAATGCTTTTATTGCAGCTATCTCAGCCTCCCCAATAGGATTCTAGAAATAAGGAAGCTGGCACTAGAAAATTACCTAGAATTTATAATGCTGCCAGAAACCTGGCTCACGGCAGACTTTGTCGATGGCGAAGTAACCATACCAGGCTACTCACTTATCAGAAAAGACCACACCCGCGGAAGAGCAGATGGTGTCATAATTTATTTTAAGTACCATCTAGTCCTACAATCTTCATAAATACTTAATCTATCCCGCTCATAGACGTTCTGTGAATTCGTTTTCAGATCTCCAGAACGATCAATTTCCTGATGTGCATAGTCTATCGCCCACCGCAGTCCAATCTACTAGAAAATCAGCTCCTGATAGACCCGTTTAGGTCTGTCACGGAAAGTTGCCAACATTCTCAACTTCTCGTGGAATGTGATTTCAGTTGCTCAGGAATCGACTGGCCAGAGACGTTCTCAACAGAAGTCTCCTTCGGTTGCCCTCTTACTGACTATCTAGTCAAGAAATCCTGGACGCAGCACGTGTCTTTTCCAACCAGGTTCCGACAAGAACACATCTGACGATTTTCTTACACCGTACATTTCTAATTCCGTTATCTTTCTTTTCTTATCTCTTTCTCTTTTGTGAACTCAAGGTTTTATAGTTCTTTCAGCTGACCTCCTCATAACCTGCTCGGTATGTTTGTGGTCTCGCTCCGTGATTTGCTGTTCTGTTTGTCGTTCTGTAACGGGGACCTACGACGGTTTCGTAAGTCGCAAATATGTGTTGATGTATGCCTATAAAAGAAACGAAATTTTGACTGTCGTTCAACTGTTTTCCTACGTGCTGAAAATTTGGTCAGTCGAAGTCGAGATATTGCGATTCGTATTGAAAGTTTTTCGGATTGCCGTTACAACACACCCAATCTTCACTCTATCTAGCCATCCCTAACGAAAGTCTTCAGGTTTGTCATTAACCATCCTTCCCCTCTTGAAGAAAATGACTATATTTCGATAACGTTTGACTACATAGTAACTCTGAACCTGCTTAACAGTATCACTCGTTACGTTCGTTCCTTCAAAAGAACAAATGTCGAGACTGTAAACCAACTTCTGTAATTACGCATCTGTACTTCTTCTGAGATGTCTATTGGCGGCCTCGTCAGGGATATGGAGCAGGCCATCTCTCTCGCAGACTTCCAATTCGTTCCGCGAATTCGAATTCCGTCTAATGCTAAGCCCCATCTCCCTCGCCCAATTCGCTAGCTGCTAGATACAAGGGCATAGCTTTTGCNAAGATACATGAGTACTCGCCTCACGGCCGACGGAGACGCTTTTACACAAGTTAGAAACCACTACCGACACAAAATTCGGGAGCATCGGAGGGATAGCAATGCCCGAAACAATAAGCCCTTCTGATTTAAATACATTCGAAACCTAATTAGGCTCTCGCTCTCTGTCCCATAGCTCTCACTAACCCAGACGGAGCAATTGCCTTATCCCCAACAAAGGTGGCGGATACCTTCCAATCACACTTCCATAAAACCTTCAACTCCCCTCCGGTACTCAATAACCCCATGCTGCAGCCGATAGATACAAATACATCCCTAGGCTCTATCCTTTTATCACACGATAAGGTTGGAAGGTGACTCCGGAGCATTAATCCGTAATGCTCCATGGGACCTGATAATACACACTTTAGATTACTGGTGGTGTCAGCTAGTGTACTAGCTGTCTCGTACACTCTTCTCCTCCAACGCAGCGTGGACGAGAGAATATTTTCCACAAGCGGCGATAAGCACTTCCCTGTTAGCTTCCGTCCCATCTCCCTTACCAGTATCCCGAACAAACTTTTAGAGCGTCTTATAAAAGATGAAATCCTGAACCATCTTAGGATCAATAATCTTCTTTCTCGTTTCCAACACGGATTTCTACCTAGCAGGTCTTGCATCACCAATATGCTGACTGCCATCGATAGTTTGACCAAACACTACGATACCAGCAAGATCTCTCATGAGTTTTTCATCGACTTTGCGAAGGCATTTGACAAGGTTCCACATATCCCTCTTTTCCACAAACTTGTAGACCCATAGCTAGCAATTATTTGTAGCTTCCTCTCCAATCGCTCATTCGCTGTGCGGGTTCGTAAAATCTTCATCACAGCCCAGCCCAATTACAACCGGTGTTTCCCAAGGATCCGTTTTAGGCCCAGTTCTCTTCCTAATTTATATAAATGACCTACCTGATTTAGTGTCATCAGCAATTGCGATGTATGCCGATGATGTCACCATCTGGGATACACACGCTTTTCTTTTGCAGGCCTCAATTTATGCTACCAAACGCTGGTCACTGGACTGGAATATTCCAATCAACAATGACAAGTGAGTTGGGTTAGTCATTCAGCGTTCACCCATCTCACCCTTTTACGAGAGACGGTTCCCACACTTTAGCCCCTATGAACCAATACAAAGTTTCTGGTTTCCAGCTAAGCAACCATTAGTCTATCTCTTATCACGACTATATAGCCCGTAAAGCCACTTTTCGTGTCCTGAACCTCATAAAAGGATGTTTCCTCCGTATTCTATAGGATGATTTTCCCTTTATTTACGGAACGTACATCCGCCCTCTCTTAGAGTACGGAAGCCAAGTAGCACAATCCGGTCTCATCCGAGATCGTCCTTAGATTCAGGGACTTCCCCTACCCAACGCGATTTTAATAACTGGGCCTCTATCCGTTAGAAATCAGACGAATTAGAGGCGATCTATTTCTCCTCTACCATCTCTTCGACACGCATACTGTCGAAACCTTCTTCATCATTGCTGACTCTAACCCACCCGATATAATATCAAAAGCATTTTCAAGCTCCTTCTAAGAACCACTTTGCATGCATCATTTTTTACCTTCGGGGTGATATTCTTGTGGAATNTGTGGAATGCCCTTCCTGAGGAGATAGTCAGTGCCCCCAGTAAGGGGGTCTTCAAACTTCGTCTTGATCGTCACTTGGGTTTATCTTCTTACCCCCAATTAAAGAAAACTTTTGAAAAACATTTTTGAATTATACGAAAGTGCGTTATTCCTCATTTTAGGTCAGGTCAGACCAGGTCAGGTCGCACAGAACTGAATGTGGCTCCGGCCAATCGAGCGTCCAAAATTTCTTCGATAGTATGCTCACTTCGTAGACACCCAGCTCTGCTGAAATAACAATAAGAAATAGGACATCAACTCACCAAGTTGGCGAGTGAATTGTTAGACGTGAGCGTTTCATTACGCGCACCGGTGAAAAAGGGAAATGGCATACTAAACACGTGGCACACGTACACTCGTCTACACCGCCAGAGATGGGAATAGTTCCACCCATCGCTTATCAAGTGTAGTCTTAAAAGCCTGCACTGTTTGAAGGTCGACTATTTTCTTTGGGGAGCCGATGATTCACTGAATCACAAGCCTTGCTGAATTCCAGGTAGCAAACCTCTACGGTTTTACCCTCATCTATCTATGCAGTAACATACTCCAAGAAGAACAACAAGTTTGTTAGGCATGAACGTTGTTTCACGAAACCATGCCGTGCGTCTATCATGAGTATGTTCCGCTCCAGCCGTTTCACTAATTGCGTTCTAACTATCTTTTCTAGTACCTTGCGTAGTACGCTAGTTATACTAAGAAATGGATAGTTTTTTACATCTGTCTTTCAACCGCCCTTGTGTATGGCTACTACAGAAGCTGTTTTCCAATCAGAACGTAAGCTCCCTTGAGCTAGTGATGCCCTAAAACGGCTGCAAATTGGCCCCGCAGTTATATCAGCAATCAGCTTATTTATTGCTGAGCCGATTCCTTCTAGTCCTGCCGCTTTGGATACCTTAAGACCGCATAGTGCCTCCGATACTCGATCAACGGTTACCCGTAGTTCCTCCACAATTTCTGTCGCCGAGGGCTGGGAGGCGCTTGAATCACCAGTGTCTAACCTGAACCGCGTGAAGAAAGCAACTTGCTGAAAGAGCGCCCTTGTGTTTATCTACTCTAAATTCCCTTCCTCCTGATTATCTTTGGCCCACCCACGTGCCATCCAGTCTATATCAGGTAAGTTGAAGTCACCAACTATGTAGAGCCTCGTTGATCCTTGAACTAAGACATCTAGGGCATCAACCAGTGCCCGGTTATCAGTGACCTTAACCTCGGGACACTGGTAGACGCACGCCATTGTAATCTTGTTGTCCGGTAACAGCAGAGTTACGGTACAGTTGCACACTATGCAGGTTCACTGAAACTTCTCAAACCATGTGCATAA
>UZAN01039875.1:8982-19822 GCA_900618425.1 Echinostoma caproni
GGTAATCCAATCATCCATTCATTCGACTATCGGCAGTCAAGTTAATTGACAAGCCGGTCTAACCACTTGGTCATTTGGGGTGTTTAAAAATTCATGGCTCTCAGTTTACTTGCTCAGGATAGCAGTACACTGGATACATTATATTCACACCAATCGTACGTTCCAAATCACTAGCAATGGAAGAAAGGGTGACGATATTCACAGAATCACACAATTGATTTACGGTACCGAGAACTGAATCACTTTTAATTTGGCGAGTTTTCTGTTGGTTCAAACTCTTCTGAAATGAGATTTGGAGATCAAGTGACGGGACCGTTCGATGCCGCACGCGCTTTTTATACAGTCGCTTATCTAATTACTGAAAGCCACGTAATTTCATTGATTAACTGATAATAGAATGGTAAGTGCAACAGATGTATCTTGCCAGTTAATGAATCATGCCGTATTACAATTTATCATGAATCATTCTTGGCATTAGAAATATATCATAGTTTTGTACTTATGTGAACTATGTCTCAGATAAAGTAAAGGAACTGAAAAGCTGGGGAAACCGTTTCGATATTGTTTCATATCTTCCGTAGTGCAAATTCGTCGAATCACATGGAGGTTAAACCCGGGACTTCACATGTAGAGCGCTAGTGTACTAGTCGCATGATCACCTGACAGCTAATAAGACTGCCTCATTTTAAATATGCGTTAATTATAACACTCCACCTTTATAGGCTTATTGCAAGCGTATAATTGCGCTCATATTAGTACTCGTTTGCGCAGCGTATATCACGAAGGGAAACACTAGGAAGCTGACAAGGTAGAACAGTAGACTAACGGATGGTTTGATTTGAATGAAGGGTAAATTTTGTCGTATTCGTCAACCGGCTGTATTAGTTAGCAGTGGAAAACCATATTAACTCGAAAAAAGCCTGCAATCCACTCCTAGAAATTCCGTAGCTTGAACCGAATTTGTTCTCAATCAGAAGAAAAACCGATCCGTACGGTTTCAATACCACCTTGCAAAACTTATCGATGTGATGTGATCACTTTAAGCCACCTTGTACACCGATTAAAATTTGCACGATTCCGGTCAATATAATAATAAAATAAATGTAATAAATGTCATTTTACTTCATTTTTTTGTTTCATGAATATACAAGTGTGCATTCAATATTCAGGAAGAGGGCCGCGGTTATACAAAGGCGGCTTGTGAAAATATAGAATTAGGGAAGGCGGTGCAGCGGTTCGACGCGGGACACCCAGGTCAGAAGTTAGTTACCTAATCACCTGGATACCACCGCCACCGCTGTTACTGTCAGTTACTGTCAAGGTAAAAAACGACTCGTTTCTCAATTTGATACATATCCTATGATAACTAATGGACGCCCAGTATTGGTTTCAACGCATTTACTTTAGAACAAAACAGCTCAAATGCATTTTTGCACATCCGCTTGTAGAGACTGTGACATGCAGCGGATGAATTCAGTCGCAGAACATAGAATTTTCGTTTTTTGCTAATCAACCTGAAATGGGATAACTGCATCCCTCAGCCTATCATTTGAAAAATGTCCAAATGTTCAACATTCCCACTGGAAAATGTAATTTCCATAGAATTATTGCAAATTCAGACACTCCGAGGAATTCAGCTAATGCAACGTGTTTGAAAGTGGAGTAAAAAATCCCAGTTCAATTATGATTGTTGTTCTACTGGTCGGACGTTTTCACCCACTTTGATAACGACAACTGTTTAAGGTGTAAGCGACAGTTGTTCCAGTTTGCGTTGACGTAGACGCCAACACAGATGATTTCTTCTGTCAAACCGTGGATGCATCGTAATTGTTCTACTGCACAGTTGGAACAAAACTGCGTACAATCAATTTGTTCAACTTTGTTGGTCATTGCTTACCACCTAAAGCTCAAAAACCTAAACCTTCAGGCGTTTTGTTGATCGGGTTGAAAACAATGAGCGAATTGTTCCAAAAAGTAGAACAAGCTCTGCGCGTCTGAACCCGAAGGATGGAGTGGGTGAGGTGCGTGATGTGGATATTGCTAGTTTCATTTTGTGTCGACCCCCCCCCCAGAAAAAACATTGCTCGCAGGAAAATGTTTGGAAGATTTATCAAACTGTATGGCAATCTGTTTGATGTACAGAACAGTTGTAGTAGAGTTATTAAGAACAGTCCAAGTTTCACTTTCCGGTAGACTGCCTTTGCAAGCAGAGCACAAATGTTACGAGGAGCAAGGTCTTCGCGTCACATTGTTGGATTGCACACTTGGTTGCTGTATCCGAACAGTATGCAGTTAGCAACAGCAAACAAGTTCGGACGCAGCCTACTGTTCTTTTTCAAGGAGAGGTTCATATGGGATAGGGCAGGAGGATTCTGGGGAAGAACTGCCAAGTCAGTGTGTTGACAAACGTGATGTACAAGTTTGTGAACGGGGTTCGCGATTAGCTTTCTTTCATAACGAGTTGGTAGTTTTCTCATATAATATTGCAACATCACCCTTGAGTCACCTTGGCCAGATCAACTTGACAACTGTTGGCTGTGAGCTTATATCCATTCAGAAATTCCAGATCTCATAATTTTGTCGGAGCAGTTAAGATGTTTGGCTTCATTGTGTGTGTGTTTGTGTGTGTGTGTGGATCCTACAGCGGGTTTCGTGCTCCCGGGGTCGCTCGAAATGATACTCGTCCGTTCTGTCCATGCACGTGCCATGACGAATGTGAGAGTAGCATGTGAGGAATTCAGCCGTATGGGAATTTTTACGCAGTGACGGATACCAAACCTTTTGGTTATGTGTGCTGTGTGTGATGCGGTCCACAAACACCACACAATAAAGGCATTGCACACGGTTTATTCCCTCTCTCTCTCTCTCCGTTTTGTGAGACAGCACCTCAGTGAAAAGCCGTTATTCAAATTGTCGGCACAATTTCTCGGTCTGCAATATTCCAGTCTTCCATCTACATAAGCATGTTTTAGAATATTCGTACGCCTCGGTTACTTTTGGTTATCTTGTGCCAGGTAACACAGTGATCGGGCCACTGATTGAAAGACTCCCGATCTATACTGTCATGGAATTTATTTTATTTACTTACTGAAGTAGTTTTCCAATAGAATAAATTTATTAGTTGATGCCATCGAATGTGAAAAAGATCAGTGCTATTGGTGTGGCCTCGTAGCTCAGCTGGTAGAGCATGTGCGAACAAAGCGTAGGCGGCGTCCATTCGTGGGTTCGTATCCCACCGAGGCTACTGAACGTTTCACAATCGACATACGAACCCATTTTTGTTTCCCATTTCAAGTGATCTTCATGAATGAATATTTTCTGCTTTTAAAGTTCTCAGGGGCTGTACGGCTTCTTGTCTCATTGCACTGCGCCCAAGGCTTGGTTTTGAGTAATTTGATATCGTTCGAACCGAAAGTTTCCACTCAAGCACCGAAACGCGTGACTTACGGAGTATGAGATCAGAAGTAGTAACATGAGCTGCTATTTCTTCGAGAACGTGCTCTTGAATTCAGTTCGTTGTTGCATGTCTTTTACGCTTCAGTAATACTTGCACCTCCATCGTAGATATGGATCCGCTGAACCGTACAGTTATCTCGTAGATTTACTTCAAACGAATTCTGTGATAAGAATTGATTCTGCGTTTCTTGATATTAGTATGCCATAGCCAAAAATAGTTTGCATGAGCCTACTTGGACATTGCACCTTAAGCCCAGTAAACGTGGCGTGAGCACGAGGGCTTCATTCTTGCTATGCGACTAAGATTATTAGTATTGTTATTATTATTGTATTCCACACGTGTCCAAGTCCAGACTGTGTGCCGCCTAAATCACGCTACAAAATCCTCACAACAAAGAACACAATCCATGTTTTATCACAATGCACACAACGTTCACGAAAATGCTACGTGTCTGTAACTAACACCGATGAAGGTTGCCAAAAAACGTGATACAACAAAGACGAACGCCGATGACGTCCATTTTTCGAACGGGATAGAATGGACTATTTCCAGGAGATAAAGTCCTTTCCTTTTCCGTATATTTATACAAAGATGAAAGAAGGTAACATGAACTATCGAGCAAAATGACTGTCATTTTGAAAATACTTCAGTTATCATTACCATACGTGCATGTTTATGGCTACGGATGAAGAGTATTTATTCCGAACTTTATCTCCCACCATAATCGAACTTGTGCAACACATGACTTTCATCAGATTTTTTCTCCCCAAACGCTTAGACTCGAGTATCAGTCACGGAATTGAATGTATTTGTATAACTTGTGTAAGCATATATGCTTACATTTCAGTTAAAAATGATATTACCTCCCCCCTCGCACCCCGTATACATAAATGTTTGTAAAAATGGTGAAGATTATGCACAGCGAAACGAAAACTATTCAAGTTGAGTGGAATATTTTGTTACGGGATAAAAGTTTGCACTTTAAAACAGATCAAAAGCTGTGCTTCATTTGATTAAGTAAATGGAGATCGAAGACTCGGGAGTATGCTTCATTACAGCTCAGTTGAGGTCTACGTTTTATAATTTCATTCTGAACAGTTTTGTGAGGGTTTGTTATCGGGGAGAGTGATGCTAATTGAACTTTTCATTACTTTATGTTTTTCATTTCGTGAATAAGTAAAAAGAATCTTACAAAAACAGGCACTTTCAGTGTTAAAACTGCATCCCCTGTAATAGTCTAATTTAAGAACTTTTGAAATCCATCTGATGAAATATTTTTGTTTTTGTTATAAAATTTCCTCATTCTTCTACACCTTTTAGTTCTTAGATCTGAAAGGGCAAAGATTTGTCATGATATAATCGGAATAGAGACAATATCAATATCAACACGTTTGTTACGCCACCGATAATCAGAATTCAACTGCAGATGCCACCACATATCCGGTGAACACCAGTGAAGCACCTCTGATTTTGTAACATTTCATTGAATACACCTATCCGAACTTGTTGGATATAAATGTTAAAGGAAGAAAACGTATTTTGGCAGAGAAGCTGGGTTTGCCTCAATTAACCAACTGGCTAGTATGTCACATTTTATGCTGTATTACTTTGCCTCAGGGAAAATCCGAAACAGAGTGTTTTCTCAAGCCTGAAAATGAGATGTTCTCCAGATTTTATTATACATATACAATGCTAATTTCGGAATATTCTATCGTAGATTGCAATCTGTTTGCAGGCTGTTCGCTAAACAGCTTTTTCCTTTGTAACTCGAGCAATCTCGACACTTGGACTCAGCAAACGGCTTATCGGAGCTATCCACGCTGGAATCAGGTACTCGACATCTGCTTCGATTTGATAGTCACATCCTGCCTTTGGTTACGCAAAACGTTATGTCGATCAGAACACCACCGAACTTGACAGTGCTAGATACAAAGAATAAGTTGTTATTGTCGAATTAATCTGCAACAGACGCATTGCCGAAACTGTAGCTGTTTTGTTGAGCTGTATTGCGCCGGTGACAAAAGTGGGAAATCCTTGGCACAATTTGCACCATTTTCATGTTCATTTAGGTGCACCATATGAATAAATGTATTGACTTATGGAACAGAGTTTTGTAAATAACCGAAAAGGAGCTAAAAATTAGTTGGGTTAACAGTTTTGCTCTTGGTTGCACGAAACTATGAGTTAGGCTTACAGAAATCCGTTCACTCGCATAATTCGACCGTACAAGACACAATTTCAGTCATTGCTCTTCGGTTAGGGGTGAGCTACATTCAACTCTTGTCCAGCCGTACTGATTCACCGATCCACTGACCTCCACAGTCATAGCAAACAATTTTCGTGATCATCTAGTTTGACTACAGTTCTCACTGTATATTTACTTTCTCAAGCTCCTGAGATCGTTGCCAATGCTTTCATACAGAACGCACAGACCGGATTGAGCTTGGGAATCACGCAGCTCTGAATGCCAACGGAACTCTCTAGAGTTTAACGATAACATCTTAGTTGGCCCCCGGGCAAGGTATTCTCACTGGTTTGATTCGAGTTGTGGTGATGAGATTGAACGCACCAGAGTTGATGATAGATGTTGGTTGATTCAAGTGGATTAAACTGGTCACTTTGGGCGGAGTTATTCAATCAGTTAATTTAAGGTAAATCTTGGAGTGTTTTGTGAATGCAATTTTTTAATCAACCAATAACACGAAGAAGTTGTTCCAATAGAACATTTTTGGATTTCGAACACTCTAGTGACATCGGGGTTTGATTGCCGTCTTGTCATGTCCAAGCACCTTTTGGACCTGGTGGAAGTTTATTTACGAATCAAGCTGTTGATCCCATGAGGCATAGAGTTTGCATACATTCAACGGGATATAATGAAAAAATTATCCAAATAGGAGTGAATTTAAAAAAATACATGGCTGATGGAAAGTTGAATGAACACCGCATTGACAGTCTGGAATTTAGTAACATGAACAAGAACAACAACGTCAGCCGTAACAATTTGTATGCTGATGGTATTTTGTTGCAAGCAACCCCTTTGAAACAACGAGCTACTCTTGCTTGTGGAGTATTCACAGTTCCCAAACCGAAATTCTTAGTTAATGCATCTGTTAAGTAGAAAGTGTAAAACAACTGCATCATCATCATCAGCAGCAATAGCAGCAACAACGGCAACGACAGTGAACACAATACAATAAACGAGGGAGTGGGAAAGAAGATGCAGTTGTTCCTCGCGAGTGGAAAAATAGCATCAGAGCATGGCACGCTTTCATGGAATCTCCGCACGGAGTTGGTCAATAAACGCTTGTCGGTTGATCGGTCAAATATGACCAGCTCTTTAACAGTTGGTAGAACGGTGAGGGATTTGAATGCTTAGTCGGTGGGTAGAAAATTTCGCAACCGAAACACATGAAAATGCAACTCACTATTCTTACAGGAACTGAACCTCAGTTCCCCGCTAGTTGTCTTGTGCATGCGCGACCGAATCCCGCAGCAAATGGTTTTTACTACACATTTGACTCATTTACTCGTCAGTAGTGGTGTGCGGATTCAGCATATAGGCTGATTTCTCTCGATTGAAACTTTTTGTTATTATGTGTCACAGATTTTTCTACAATGTATTGAATAAACATCATGCACGCTTCACAGATTGGAGATGAAGTAGATTAACAGATGATGATCTCAGACAGTTTCGCAGGTGCAAGAGTGCAAACATTTCACATGTATTGATCAACGCAAAGACGGACAACTTGGAGTAATATAGTCGGGTGGTTTATTACGATGGTAAAGTATCAAGCATTTCCGGTGAGACACGAATTACATCTGAGGCAGTAAACAAACGGAGGCAGATCACTTTGATGTCTGATCACAAGCCTTAATTATGAATAGTAAAATAATAAAACATAAATTGTGAAGATTAAGGGGAGCGGAATTCGAAACACGAACACTGATGCGAAATAATAGGTTGCAAATCGGGTATGACCTAATGAAGTGAAACTGGCATATTCGAAAAACCGTTTTCGATCTGTTTATATGATCACGTTCTCGATCGATCTATTTGTGCTATTTGTGTCGGTCCAGGAACAATATTCACAAAAGTCACATGGGTCCTGATGTTCCGTTCGGGTTTGGGTGAAATCAGTCTTCCAGCCGATTGATCATTCAATAATCTAGGCTCAGACTGGCTAGACCTAGAGTTGTCGTTTCACAATTTATGTCAGGCACAGTCCTACCACGTTTCTTTTGTTACGCTATAGAAAACAGAGCTTTGAGCTAAATTTTTCGGGTGTCAAAATGTCAAAACACGAGAATAAAACAAAACAAACCCAAGAATGACATCGGTGTTCTCCGATGAAAATTCTAAAAAGTATCCTGTTGAATTTAGGTTTCGTAATGTGTAAAACTTTTCGTGAGGTCCAATAGCGGTTCAAGCCCATTACTTTTCTGAAACCCACGTTGTTGGTCGCTGGAGTTGGCTGAATCAGGCCATTATACATGCGAAATTGTAACCATTTTCTATTTGGAGCTGGACACTTCCCGCTATTTTCATGGGCAATAACAGCGGCGATTTGTTTTGATCTGTTAATGTGATCAAACACATCCGATTTTACTGTGCTTAAATAAAGGGTAAATTGTGTTCCCTATTCTAACTGCGGTGTTACTTTCAGTTAATGTTGATGCTGATGAAAATATACACTGGACTGGCAACGTTTTCTGAACCACAACGCGCTGGATTTGAAAAACGTCCTTAAATATCTGGGTACGGTTAGAACGGGAACACGCTTACATTTCGATGATAACTTGATATTGAGAGAATATCAAAAAGATTATCGGAAAGAAACAATATGGTGATAACTTGATTTTCTAATCGTTTAATGAGCAAAAGTCATGGTAAACTAACATACTGGGTCTTAAAAACATTTACCAATACAAAAGGTGGTCTCGCAAAAAGTATTTATCACCGACAGTCAGGGTATCAATACGCAGGATATTTTCTCGTATACTGGGCAAAATAAGTATGATCTAGAAAATATGGAGGTGAAGATATGGAGATGAACGTTGGTAGGTGGCCGCCACAAGCTTTCAAAGTTTCATTGTTTATGCGGACAAAGTGAAACGGTTTGTTGCCCGGTGATCAAATGGACATTGCTCGTCTGTCACACCTGTGTGCCTCAACTCCCAGTTAGAATAATAGATTTGCAATGCTGCACAATTTCGTAACACCTGGAGAGTGCTTCGAGCAGCTTACTTCACGTTTTAATAAGACGAAATATCTCAAGCAAAAATTAAATCCTCCCTTCATCCAGAAGTACAACTAGCACAATCATATATATAAATAAAGGGGAAACAATAAATTCCGTAATGCCTATGAATATTCACAAAAAAGAGGAATGCTCTCAAGGAGTGGAAATGGGATTTTAGCCCACATTGCATTGTCCAGAGGTGGAGTAGTCCAGCGTATACATTTCTATTTGTCCTCCTCCCGCCCGGCTGAATTTGTGTCATTCTCAATCAGCGGGTAGATTTAACAGGACTGCTTGGCTGGGAAGTACCAGAAAACATGCTTTTTTCGTCAAACTCAGGACAGATTGAGTGGTTCGGATATACTACAGTCCATATTCTGCCATGCATTTCCCACACAAGCAAGCATCGAGCGAATGACCCTATTCCCGCCTATTGTCAATGGAACAAAAAAGACATGCAGTAATGTGAAACCTCATAATACTAGAACACACACTGTACAAGGGATGGAGGCTGGTCTTCCGATTCCTCTAACCGTGCCAGTGAACAAATAATTTTCAGCGCATCTGTCACTGAGGAAGAGCACATTCTCTTGGAATTTCGGAGAATAAGTCATTGGAATATTTTGATCGATTCAGCTAAACTAAAAGCAACTGTGTTTGCACACAGTGGAAGATTTAAGGTAGAATGAACCGGGAAGAAAGCGTTGTGCGGACAACATATTTATTAACACTATAGCTAAGTCAGTTTTTTTGGTCAGATGGCTGCTTTTATTTTCCATAAAGTGATAAAACGCATAAAAAATACTCCCCGACTCATGAAGTTCTACTTCCTTTTACTAGACTGTTAAATTACTCATTTCCTATATGATTTATCACAACCCTATTTTCATCGTCATTTAAAACCAACAGTTCTGAATCCTGATCTCTCTTCAGTTTGCCTCTCAATTTCTGTTTATAGAACTGAAGCCCCATTGCAACGTGTGTATGTATGTGTGTTGTGACACCGTGACCCAACACAGGAAGTTAGAACAAACACAATAGCATGCTAAGCAGAACCATGCCACGGTTTAATGATTGTTAATTAAGAATCCATTGATTGATTAACGATGGCCTGAAATTAGATGGAGATAGTGGTTCATGGGGAAACCAGCCTGAAAGTGTAGTGATCACTTTAAGTCATGAATAATCACGTAATTGGGCGATTAACAGGAGCAAATGATGAATGCTTATGTAACATCTCTGTTTCTTGGGTTGCATAATATTTTCGTTCCCTGGAGGTTGAAATTGGTCGGAGTGTCTACATGCTACCCGCTCATCGCCAAGCTTTAGAATTGTGGTGTTCCTAGTAGTAGCGACGACTGTCGTCTACTGTTATGTTGTCTTGGGTGGGTGTGTTCTACAGACACGATCGAACTCACTATACAAGTGGTCCTTTGTTCGCTTTGAATACGCAAGCAACTGTTCTGACGTGTTTCTACTCTTGCTCTGGATGAAGGAACATAAGTTGGAACGTTTTTTTGGGAGTAGAATTATACATTAGTTCAACTGCGAGTGAATTATGGTTTCTTTTGGAGCTATTCTTTGTGAACCATAGAGTTCCTGCACTCTATTGGGCAATGCCTTACGTGACAGTCTGCACTGCTCACCTCTCTAAGCCATTCGAGGCTGAATGGTAAGAAACTGATAATGTGATGTGTTCTGCTTTGTCACCGAGGAATTTATGACACTTTTTGCTAATGAGTAGTACTCCATTTGTGGGGTATACTGCTTCTGGAATAGCGAATGTGTAAAATGAAGATTGCATCTGAGAAATCGAATTAGCTGCGTCAGCATGAGGTAGCATCAATTATGATAAAGAGTATCCCTGCATTTGCTTGGACCCAAGTAATCTGCTCGCATTCCATTTCAAAGCTTATCTGGCCAACGCCACCGATGACTGTGACCGGGAGGGATTTCATATTGGCATATTTAAAATGTCCACAATAGGCCTGTTATATCTTGATCGATCACCTCGTGTGAGGGCTTTTATTCGGAAGACAACTGGATGAACACGGTATGGTTCGTTGAAAAGATATGGAAGCGGATTTTGGAGTATACCTATACGGGTTGCCACAGAAAATACAACCGTCGTCTAAACTGA
>UZAN01039875.1:23328-34530 GCA_900618425.1 Echinostoma caproni
CCTGTGGTGAGTTAATCCCCCCCCCCCAGGGGTAACGTCAGTTTCTTGACATCGAGCAAGCAAAGATCACACAGTTCCAACAGAGGTCGTGTGACTCGGAGAACAAGAACCGCGAATTAATGTTCGTTTAATGCTCGTTCAACCAATGATACTTTTATTTACATATTAAATAACCAGAATGATTTCTTTGACCAAAGGAACCTCTAATTCTATGGCCTTCATCCTGCATTGCAGTGACGAGAGATTTGACTTTAGAAGTTTCAATGTGATTCCGTATTTTATCTCTGACTTCTATTCATAATTCCTGTCTATTCCGAATCATACATCACCCTAACCTGTTCTGTTTCTTACAACAACATGTCTCGTGAGTCCTCTGTCATCCTCATCCAAGATCGACGACTTTCTCGTGATTCCGATCTGATCGACATCACTGCTTGAGGTACTTAAAATTGCGTTGTTCTCAAACCTTCCGAAATCTCTTGTATGTCTACATGCTACAAAGGTAATCCCTACGATCCTAATCTAGAACGAGACTCTTATTCACTCGGATCCCCATCTTTAAAAATTCTATTTGACCGCTAACTATTCTCTCCTATATCGGGATCGGTTCATATTCCCGAATTTGCTTCGCATAAGTCCCGGAAGATTTCCTACCTTTTCCGGCCAAAACGCCTTTTTAACCCTATGCAATTCGTCGTTCCTCACGGTAACCGAATTCTTCCTACTGTGGAATATCTTTGTCCTTTTCACTGTGTCATTGTTTTACCGTTATTATCCCAGATTCTGCTCTCCTTAACTTTCCTATGTAATCCCACCTCCGGTTTGTATCTGCCTACGAGACCTAGCCAAAAGTTGTTGTGTTGAGCCACCCCTAGGGAGTGACAACAAAAAGTTGGTCAAACGCCAGGCTTCAACATATCTTCCGACAACAGTCGTGACATTGTCGAACTCATATACACTTTTTTTCTTTTCTTTCTCCCTTATACATAGTAACTGGCACAATCAAAAGGCTGTATTGTTGGACGAATTTCCCCTCATCTCTACTGTATACCAATTTCTTTGATGCGACGGTTCATTCCTTGACTAAGCGTCCTGATTCTCAGACAAATTAAAAATAAATCCCCAATTCTACCCAGCGAGTGCCAGTTTGGATCTCACGTCACAAATCATGGAATCTCCAAGTTCGAGGATTCTCCTAGGGGACTTGGCTGTTCTGAGCACTAGCTTCTGAACACAACTGCCAAATCAGTGCTTCATGCATCCGACGAAAAACTCGAACCCCCTCCCCAGAACATTTTTTATTGTTGTTCTGAGTTCAAAGGGTTTGTGCTGAATTCCGAACAGCAGGAAGGCACAACAACAATGGCGAATTCCCATCGAACCATCTGATATTCTTGATTACTACAAATAGCTAACCGTGCTTATGCGTATTTTGTCTCACCCCCTTCTCTCCATGTATCACGTTTGACTGATGAAATATGCTGTGGGTTTCCTGCAAACATTTTTTAATTTGGCACGTAGTCCGACTGGAGCTGTACGTAAAAGCTTTGGGGACGAAGGTCGTCACGTTGATCTAAACGGTAAGCACAAGAGAGTAGTGTTTACTACTCCACTGGCAAGTTTTGTTACACGTCACAAGGATTTGTGAATACTACTATTAAAAGTCACACTTAATGTGAAACTAATAAAATTAGAGATGAATAACAGCCAAAAACACATTCATCGTCAAAATTCCAGGGATACATCTTTTCCAGCACAGTTGTTCTCAAGAAAAATAAAATTGCAATTATTTCCACTGCAAATGATGTTGTTGCTCGTGTACAGAGCAAGAGCACCACTAACAGCTAGGTGGGAAGACAATATACAGTCGTTACAATTATTGTGCTATACCGTCATAAGTGCATACCGACCGATTCACCAACTCTCATCTTTGTCCAGTTTTGCACTTAACTCGATCCGGCGTCTTTCCAAAATACCAACGAAAGGTTGCGGTTTACACTCTGGTATTAGCAATGATGGTATTGGTCGTTTAAGTCATGTTTTCTAGGGCTCTATATGCTCACCTCGACCTTATAACCCCACTTCCAGCATTAGGAAATTCCTCATCGTCCGGCCCACTATCACACTGTGGCTTTGTTTGTCGGTCTTCTAAACCCCCACAGCACATACTAGTAGCCGCGGTGTTCACCCTATCTGCTAGTCGTTGCACTGATCAGAGTAGTGCAAAAATAGTGATTGTCCACGTTTGCGGGAGAACTGTAAAGTAATCTAAGTGTTTTATGA
Organism: Echinostoma caproni; assembly: GCA_900618425.1. NCBI lineage: Eukaryota > Metazoa > Platyhelminthes > Trematoda > Plagiorchiida > Echinostomatidae > Echinostoma > Echinostoma caproni. The sequence goes on from UZAN01039875.1 coordinate 25,612, forward strand.
CAAATCAATAGAAATGTATCCTGTTGGCATCAGCTTATCAAATTTAACTTACCCTAGTAATGATGTATTGTTTATTTTGATTTGTGTTTTTGGGGATTCCTGAAATGGTTGAAGGGACGCAGTAGGTGTAATAGAACCATTATTGGGAAGGCCGAAAAGAAGTGTTTATGATTTTTGTGTCCTGGATTCGGGTAAGTCGTTGAAATGTTTAACCCTGTGCACATTCGGAATTCAGGATCTGAACACGGATTTTTATTTGCACAAGTTAGTTTTCACATTAAAATGATAACCATATTATGAACAACACCGAACCTCAGAATTTCTGTATTCTCTGTTAGGTCAACACTTATATTATCGATTTTGTCTTACAGCTGGGTCACGCGACCGATGATCGTAATTTTTCATCGGTTTCAAGGTCCCGTTTGAATGAAGGGATTCCATTGAAGGATTGCTCATCGTTCTGAAACTGAACTGGGACATAAGCAGTTGTGTAGTATTCACGCCACGTACTTTTCTTCATTGCGTACATATTTTTGGGTCCGGGGATCAAAGTGCGACCCTTCAATTTCTCCGTAAGTGTGATACGTGCTTTGATGTGTTTAAGGTGATTACTTTCTAAGGTGGATGCAATTTACCTCCTTCGAGTCCGAGTGCTTTTTTCTATACCAATTACCAATGGTATTTTTCAGGGTGCTTTTCTATCCACTTCCTTTTTCGTTGTATGCACTAAAGACTTGCCGGTCCCCTGTGATTGATGGTAATCATGCTGATGTCATTGGTGATGGGGTGTTCTTGCAATAATGTTCCCTCCTTTCACAATCTTCATACCTGTTTGATAGGCACTGCGAATTTGTCCAGACGTCACTCACTCAAACTAATTTCCTCTTATTGTTAAATGTAGCGCTCGTTGCAACATCTTTCGCAATGATCTACCATCCTCTACCCCTTACAATTTTGCCCAACCATCTGCTGTCCCATCCTATTAGTTTTCTAAGTTAACGTTTGTGACTTAGCTTCTTATACATTCAGGCTACAAAAAATTGATATTACCCCCCTAATTGCTACATCGAGGTGTTGCTGTTTGCTTATCCGATTGGCAGTACTGCTTCCCAATTGTATCCTGACCATAAAGCCAGCGTCGTTAAGGATTATCTGCTCGCAACAGCATTATAAGCTTTTCTCTCGAACACCCATTTGACGGGATAACACTATTTCAAACCTTGTGTGTATTCCCCCAGCTTTGAGGCACTAAAACAGCGCGTATCATAATAACTTAAAATCCTCTGTCGCCACTTTCATGCGCGCCTCTTAAGCCGCTGTGCCAAAAGTTCTCACCACCAATTCATTGTGCAATTTATCCACCAAATTGCTCATTGAACGTGCTTTAACCGTATATACAAGCGAATTCGTGTTGAAAATTAGGTAAGTTGTGATGAAAAAACATATTGTACTGTTCGGACTGCAGTTCACTAGTCAACCGCACAAATAATTCAAACGCAGAAAGCGTATTCTTTCCAGTTGGCAAACCACTGCTCCCGGCCAGATGACTGTACATACCATTGTGAGTCACAATGCCAGTTCTTTTTTCATGAAACTTCCTACCTGCTCCAGCTTCTCTTGCGTTTTGGGTATCTAGGAGTCATGGCTCAACGATGAGGTGGAAAATTCTGTGATCTAAAGAGATAATTTTGTCTGCTTCAGGCAGGATCGACAACTGTGTAGGAAGGGGCTGGGAGGGATTGTGATTACCTATATCAACTGCAAGAGATGTGGTAATTCCGAAATACATTTCAAGTGTTGGTGTTGGTGAGTTCTTCGAGCTGGAAGTGTTGTTCGCAGAAATTTCATTTGAGGGTTTCGATTGGCTGTTTGGGTCCTCGTAATCCTAATTATCAGTAGCAATCGTTTGCTGCGATTTGATTGGCTGTTTCGCTGTCATGGTGACCATCCTTTTTCATTGATCGACTAGCTCTCCTACACCAATCGCCAACCATTTTTTAAACCGGTTCCAAACTGGTTAGAACTGGTTTCAGACCATTTCTATGAAAAAGGATGATCACCATGACAACGAAACAGCCAATCAAATCACAGCAAACAATCGCTACTGACCAATAGGATTTAGGGAATCCAGCAACCAATGGAAACCCTCAAACAGGACTATGTAAGCCAAATTCCACTGAGGGCTGCGCTTCCCCGAGATCATACTGATGATTTTACCCAGCTTTGCAACGAAACTTCGTAAACAATACTTCCATTCCGAAAACTCACCAACACCAACATCCCCATCCCGAGCTACAAACAGTCCACACCATTTGCAATGCTCTTCAAGTATTCGCAAATGACATTGATTGCTTGACTATCGTCTGTCACCCCAAAATTTCCCAGTTTCCTTTTATCGATATAGCCAATTTCTACATTGCACCCATTGTAGGTTACCAGACATTAACACATTTTATGGTTATTTCCTACCGGTTATTGCACCATCTCTTGCTGATAGCTTGCACCTAATAGTTGGTGACTTTAATCACGCCCCTCTGCACATTTTATTCTATCTGAACGTCAGTGACTTTATTATTGAACCTTACTAGAGGAAGCTCTCATCTATACCTTTTGCAAGTCAAGTTGTCCCAATATCATATCAAGATGTCTTCGGATTATTTCAAGCTGTCGCGTTGACCTCACGTAACCACAAATCACGCTGAGACATTTTTTACCAAAAATGTCTCCCTCTTAGGACCAGTGATCATAACGTGATCCTGGCCAGACCATTCCACACTCAAGACATTTTTGTTTTACTCGACCTAAACACAACAAGGTCCGTCGGCAAGATGTTTCCCCAGACAATATTGTTCTGCTAGGTAGTCTCTCAACGTAGTTACTGACTGTTTTCCTTTAAAAACAACCTAGTTGTCCAAAATGAACTTTCTAATAGGTGTGCTAACCCGTGTTTTTGACATATGCTCTCTTGTGATAACTTGGTTTCCTAGACTTGGCAGAATATCAAAACCTTTTGTTGAATGCCTTCGTCATGGAAGGGAACATGCATTTTAATCTGGCAGGAAGGCTGAAATTCAACGACTATTTTTTCTAACCCAGAGTGAAATAAGAGACAGTTGGATTCCATTTGTGCAAGTTAGTGTTTTGGGACGAGGAAATGTGAATATATATGGCGTTGAATCAAACTACTCTGCAGAAGAAGAAAATGATCACTTCATTGATGAAGCCGTCAATTCTGCATTGCCTTCAGTTATCTCTCACCCATCCACCAGTTGAAATTTATCAGTTTGCATACAAACAAAACCGCGCTACAATGGATGCTGTTTCTTCTCTGGTTTGCCTCATCTGCAAGTCCCCAAAGGAAGAAATCAAATTTGTGCACTGTGCATTTCGTGATTATTCTTTCGCTTTTGACTCCGTGCCCCCAGTTCTCTTTTACTTAACAAGCTCCAATCATTTGGTTGTCCCACTTCGCTTCTTAAATAGCTTGGCGATTACTTGTCGCAAATATCCCACTGTGGTAAATTGGGAAGAAGACAGTCAACAGCATCACTCAGTAGATCCGGCGTACTTCAAGATGCTATCTTATCTTTTTACCACTAATATCAGTGACTTACCCATTACTTCTCCAATACGGCATTTTAATTATGCTGATTGTATTGCCATCTTTGTTTCCGTATCTAACCAATCAGCACTGGCCGCGTATAATATGAACTTATTTCACCTGGTTACTTATTCCACTTTATTTTCTTTTAATTTTAATCCCCCAAGTGCATTGAATATATTTTTACTATAAACGCTTCCCCATCTCCTTCCGATAATGTACAGATTCAGGGAAAGTCGATGATCAGGGTCAGCCATGTGAAGTGCCCAGAAGTCCCAGTTGAAAGCAACGTTCGCTAGCGAGCTGAAAGTTTTCTCCGTTCAGATAATAAGATTGTGTCACTTCTGTTCTAATTTGTGGTGATAAGAGCGTTTGTTCAACAATGTGTTCCCCCTATCTTCCTTTACTAATCCCTTGTGATTTTCTGTCACTTGCTGGAGACCGATTTCAAGCTGCAGACGCGTAGCCTCTCAGTACTCGGCCGTATTTTCCAAGTTCCTTTATCTGTTATGATTGACAATATCTGTGATGCTCGTATCGATGCGCACTTGAATCTTGCTGCCAGTATTCAATCTGATTGCATCCATTCTTTACACATTGATCTTTGTGCATGCAAGCCCCAACCGTCCACCCGTTCCAAACCCAAACTCATCCTAACTAGGATATCGACCTGGATACTGGCCGACAAGGAGTGTTCGTTTTGAGCTTTCTAATAAATTTAGTGGTTAATTCATTTTTTGCACACTTGATCTAAAACTTCTTCCTCATTTTGTCAGTATTGTGACTATGGCCTCTTTTTGGGCTGAAAGCTTGTATAAAGTTCACTAAAGCTTCAGTAGAATAGAATACAATATAATACAACACCTGGGTTCTACCTGGGTATTCTTTTCCACTTCATTCTATGAATCGTGCTGAAAATTCACCCTCGTTCTACCCTCCAGATTTGCTTCAACTATAGACTTGACTCGAGACGTCAAAATTGCACACTAACTGTTAACTTAACGTGGTTGAACGCCACGAATTGAATTTCTGGGTGAAACACGGACAAGCTTAGACGAAATTGGTTTCAATGACCCCCGTAGCCTCAACTGTCGTACCATTCGTCCAGTTCATGGTTTACATGATATAAAATAGGGGGTGAAAATGTGATAATGGGATACACACTTTTGGGGGGCGATCTGGACACAGACAACCATTCATTAAATGAACTAAATTTTTTGCCCCGTTGATCTAATTTGAATCGCACACTTCAAAGAAATCGCGGGCTCGCAATCTCAGGTTCTATCATCATGTATCATGTATCAAAGCTATCTCCCGGATACAGTTCAAGAGAGCGGTGCGTGTTGCGAACACAAAAATGCCTGTCTACCTGTATGCAGGCATGTGTGCACGCGTACGATCGCGCACCTTGTGCGACCGCCAGCTGTGACATGGCATTGTGGAACGTGGAACACGCACAAGTATAGATATTGCCCAGGAGAGAGTGCAAGCGGATAAAGTCAGGCCGGAAGCTAACCTGCCAGGGTGTGTCAGGTTGTCCACGCATTCGTGCGGTATGTGTGAATCCATGCAACCATGCGCGCGCATGCGTGAGTGCGTGGGTGCGTCCATCCCAAAACGCACGGAGCGAATGGACACCAGATCGCCTAACACAGTGTTCAAGGGCGGTCGACACGGTGAGAATGCTGACGCCTGGTGGAAGCGGGCATAAATTGACTGTGCGTTGAACCGATCCACGTGCGCGTGTGTGCAAATCGTCAGTCAAGCAGATCACGAACACATCAACAGGTAAGTCTATTATTGCAATTTTTTGAATAATGGGAGCTAACTGTGATGAGTTTGGGGATTGAGTTTTGTGCCACTTCCATGCTCGGGTGTTAATTGATGTTTGCATTTCTAAGGCTATTTCACAGACCTTAAATCAACAGTTCATGTTATCTTCTCGGTGTGCTGCACAGTAGACAGAGGTATAGAAAACCAATGGTGCAAGAGACAGGATCTCTGTTAAATGAGGATCAAAATATGAACCACAACGAGTTTTAAGTTTCAGTTTTTATTGCCATCATGGAGCCAGAATAATTTGTAGCAATGCGTCCCATAAGCCCTTGCTGATCTTACATCAGTAAACTTTTGGTGATTATGACAAGAATCACCGCCTCATTTAGTGACTTCCACTTTGTACATTTCCAAGGTCACCATTGAAGATATGCGTAGAATGAAGCCAGACCCGTAAGGATGGACAAGTCACAAGGTGATTTTTTCTAATAATGGATACTGTCTGTTTTGTCCATTTTCATATGGCATATTATTGTTTGTATTATTCAGTTGATGAGCTGGATGTAGTGCCATCTGCTCACTGTGTAACTTTACCGTTAACCAGGGCGAAAATGTGTATTTTATCGGTTCGTTAGAATTAGGCTAATCGATTGATCGGCGCATCGAACTCTACCCGCTTTTTTGAAGAGTAAAATTTAGCTACACACTAAAATAATAAATATCTACAAAACGAATTTGACTGATCTGTTTGTTTAAAACTATATGAACCTAACTGTTCGTACCCGGTGAAATTATTGCAGTATTCTATTTGACCAAATAAAGGAAGTACTAACATCACACATCTTCTCATATCCAGGAGTTAACTGGAGTGTAACACATTGTCTGGACATTCCATTAAAAATAGTTCCATACAACTTCAAAGTGTGGACATTACATAATGTCATCGAATGGCAAATGTATAGTAGTCCATGCACACACAAAATACATCTCCTATACCGTAAAATTTGTATTCTTGTTATTGATTAGATTCGTCATCATAGTTTGGGGGAAGTGAATTGTGCTAAAACCTGGTTGTGCTACTACACAATCCAAGTGTGTAAGTGTGAGAGAATGATTGGTAGGACTAGAGAATTTATAGATGATGGTTCCAGCGGATTGTCTAAGGGGGATGTCAATAGGTGACCAGTTTGGAGTAGAATCCAGGGACTGGGAAGATGAATCATGCTGCGAACTCAGTGCACGTGTAGTTAACTTTTTGGTAGTAGATCAATATAGATAGATCTATTATTAGACTATACTTCGAAAATGGCTGGATTTTTCCATGGTCTGGCTTAATTTTCTCAGTGAAATGATGCAGTATGCTCTCATAAAAATATGTACGTGTAGGGACTCATGTTTTGATACATTGTGGTGATATACGCTGGCTGTTCAGTTATGGACAAAATCGGGGGATACCGAAGCATATTACCGATACATTTTTGAAGTAACGTTAGAATACCAGCGATAATAACGCATCAGTGTTTGAAAATTGAAGCGATACTTGCAGCGGAGGTATTAGAGGTCTAGCGTTGATGCTTGGTTTGTTTCGAGTTCAACTGTCTGTCTTAGTGGCTATATGACTGGGGCCCCTTGGGACGGGGGGAGAGTCGTTCTCATTGCCTAATATTCAACAAAACAATATGTAAATGATAGGATAATTTAAGTAAATTTTAATTTAACTCGACTTTATGAAAAATCTTCGGATTGGATGCATTTAATCGGGGTTGAAAAATTGAGACTGCTTTGGCCAGTTTTGAAATATTGCATGTATTGCATTGTATTGTATTGTATTGTTATACACAAGCTTTCCTTGGTAGTTTAAACGGAAAGTGGATGATCAAAACGGTCAGACATGTAGTATCCGATAATTAATGCCATCCATAGGAAATGAGTAAGAAACAGAGAGCTATTATCTCTGTATTTATGTGGAAATGTGCGTTATCTGTCTGTCTGTCTAGTTGTTTGTCTGTCTATCTCTAACTGGTCAAGGGTTGTTAGTGGAAGCATCACGACCGATGGGTATGAAGGTCGCCAGTCTTTTTCCAGAAAATCTAGATATCTGAGTACTGCTCACGTCTGAGAACTAAAGTGCGCCTTCAAAAATGATTCACAATGGATTTGTTATCGATTACATTTCGATCACTGGTCAAAATACGATGCCTAAAAGAAGAACAGCAAAGCCGCATAAACGAAATGCATTGTTTCAACCCAGGGCTGAAATCCATATGCGCAACACCTCAAATTTTTTTGTGTATGCTTTCAGTTCATGGGTTAGGTGTTTTGACCACAACACCGAATCGCATAAAGATCACCGTATTGGTAGATACGAAATCGAAATGCCGAATAAGTTTCTAAACTGGTGAAAATCAGTCGAATCAAAAAAATAATGGAAAGTAAGTCATCATTTTCAGCATTTAATCTTTTGCCTTGAGAGCATCAGTGGAAGATTCGATTGAGTTATATAATGAGCTGAGTGCGATGATCGGAACAATCTGGCGAAGATGAGTTGGGGGTTATGGCGTATGGGCCAAATAGAGAAATCAGTCTGATTAGCTCTCCCCCTCACCTCCCACACACTGGCGTTCTATTCGAGAGCTTTCTGGTTTGATCCCCGTTTGGGTCGATGGCTTCGCATCACTGGTGAAGTTTGAAGAGGACGAAACAACTGCACAGTGCTTTCTAGCTTTTTTGTTCACGCTTCATTCGACAAACGTATTTCATCTCGTGACACTCCTAGAAAATGCGCTCTATTCACCTAGACGAGGAAGCACTGAAGACAAGCTTGAGTTACAACCTTTGTTTTCAGGTTATTTCATTGGGGATTGCTTTCGCAAAGGGTAAATTAATCTATCCAATGATTAGGTATAAAACACTGTCTAACTACCCCGAGGAGAACCTTACTTCACCCAATTCGCGTTTAACAAGACCTAGTAGATTCAACGTTGAGTGATAGATGGATAATTTGTTTATAGGAAATGACGTTCAAACGCAATATACCGTCATGTGCCGTGTGTATTCTCATTTTTTTCGCAAACCGTGGAGGTCGGCCGACCCTCACTGCACATTTCAAAGGTAGCTCCGTCTACATCTGGGTCACTCATTCTGTTTGTGTTATGGCTTCATTCACTCTCCTGGTGTTTCTCATTCATGCCCAGTCCGCATTTTGGCGTTCAGCCATTTTATGCTTTCTCATTTAGGCCGTCGGATGGAACATGAAAAAATCGACACATTTATCGTCGAGTTCTATATGCCGGTGGATTGAGATGAAGCATTATTTATCGAAACTATCACCAGCCCGTTCGCGATGAGCCTTTGCCGGCACACCGGAAAATTTTCAGTCGATTCAGTGTTCGTGTCGGTTTTTACCGTGCACTAATGATAACAAAGGAGAGATCCAGTAATTCATGATATCAAGATCGAATAATGTAAACACACAGGTGTCTGCTTGTAATAGAAGAGTTGAATTCGAATGGGAATCGATAGTTGCTTTCATGTAGCTAAAC
>UZAN01039875.1:35451-96985 GCA_900618425.1 Echinostoma caproni
GGGGGCATTACAATAGAAATGGACCAACCAACCGGAAACTAGTCGTCTTCTGTGACAGAGGGCGATGGAAATTAGTAGCAATTAAACATCGACTGAATACCCACTGGAATTTTGAATTTTATCATTTGATTAGCATACTGTATTCACAGAATGATAAGTTAGATAAGTGGAAAAGTTAGCTATGGGAGAATAAATGCACGAATCTGTTACTATTGCATAAAAAAATTCTGCTTGTAGCTCGCTTCTTTTGACCACATAGTTATGAATTCTGTGCATGTTGCCATTTGGGTCAGTAAACGAGGGGCATATGACTAATAATTTGTACGTAAGATTTAAAAAAACATTCACAGGGAAACTTTGCTACACGACCGAGATATAACTCACTTCCTAATGTTCTCATTATTTTCCATCATTATCTCTGTGTTGGAATTATCATAAAGACGTGCTAACCCATGAAATGAAATATTCAGACGCATATGAAAACTGAATAAATGTTTATATATCAAGACACCACAGGGTAAATCAGAACAGGACATTGAACTTGTATCGGGGAGGTTAAGAACTGCATCATCCCAAGAGAGGTTTGACAAATGGCTGCTCGTCTGAACAGTGATACCATCGTGCCCTGTACTAAGCAAACGAAGGGCGAACTGAAAAGTTTGTAAACACTTCACAGTGGTTTCGACCTGATTGGTGAGTAATGGGCAATAGACTTGCATTCTATCTGTGACATCCCGGATCTGATCCTCAGTTGGGTCGATTGAGTCGCACTGTAGATCGACAGATCGACACAAATGTATAATGACTTTCAGGTTTTTAGTTCATTCTACGTTTGCTCTTTACATGATTAGATGAATTCGAATCCTCCAATTTTCTCATAACGCAAATAAAGCCGTTTAACCCTGAGAGTTGGAAAAGTTTGAAAATACCCTACGGTAATGATACAGTTACGTATCTGAGCCATTTTCCATCGCTGGTATTGAATATATATTAGGAAATATTACAATGATCTGTTAAGTTGGTATTATGTAAGCCATTTTACAAACAAAATTTGAAAAAGTGTTGCTGGGCCTAATCAAATGATTTCATGCAACCAGGAGAAGTGAGAAGACTAGGTGAAGTTGATGGTTTTCGAACACAGTACCTCCGAATAACATTGAGTTAAGGTTAGATGCAACGGATTCTAAGTTTTTAAGAATTCTGGCCAAATAATAAACAACAGAACGCTTCTAAGTCTCGGTGCGTGCTTCGGTGTTTTTAAAGCGAACAGGGGGAGTACGAAGAAGAAAAGATGTTGTTCAACCTCACTTATGTTACTCCCACCCCTACCTACACAGGTACCATCTCACCGAAAGTGCCATTTATCAAGACTCGGATTGGTTATCCCAGTAATCTTAGGTTTTAAAACCAACTTAAGAAACATTCCGTGAGGTCACTCTCGATCAAGATTGATTCAAAATATCCTAACAGCGAAGAAGTGTTACTAGGGCCCTGTGAAAGTTCTATTCGTGTCACATGAAAGATCTGTCCCAGCTCCTGTAAACCCAAACGAGGACAATGAAACTTCCCCCGATGGTTTCAAATGTAACTCTATAGGATTCCAGTATGATGGAGACAATAAACAAGTAGGACCCACTAGGGTACCAGTGAAAAAAAATAATCGGAATGAATGCTCCATTAGCGAACACATAAGTGCGTTCTACAATTAGCGTTCACTTTTTGATTTACTCCCACCCGATTACTTTGAATACGATTTCTTTTTTGAAAATCCTCAGAAATGCTAATCCGAATTCCCAAACTGAGTATTGGTACTATTGAAAGCTAAAAAAGAAAATCAGTTCAGAAGCAGTTCTGCGTTGAAATCCACAAGAATGAGGAGATGAGATTTTGCAGTTAACCAAGTCGAATGCATCTTCTGTTTTCTCTCTATAGTTGAAACAACCCGATGTAACTTATCTCATGTTTTCCCTACTCACATCCCATCAAAATAAGTGAGCGTCTTTGCCAGAAAAAGGACCCTCTTCTCTTTACTATCTTTGTATAAATGAAATAAACTCACATACTACTTGGTGAGGTATAATAACTTGAAATCATTAACATTATAAATTCCTTTGAAATTTATGCCCATGGATACTGAGCTATGTGATAACGTACACATTGTTGACCATGACGTTTTGGGTAAACAGATGAATCTTTGACACCAGTTATGAGCCACAGTAAAGTCAAAATTGTGATCTGTTTTGAAAATACAACTAAAATATGAGCTATGGGAACCAGAAAAGTCATCACATTAGGGGGTGTGTGAGGGGGGAGTAGGAACCGGAACAAAGAAATAATACATTTGTTGTTCAAGACAAACCAGGGGCTGAAAACGACAGTAAGTCCCTTCGGTGAACCATTTAGTATCATTTCGTCAAAATAAGTAACATGATATTTGAAAGGTGAAATTCCTAGTATATATGGCAAATGAAGCGTGAACTAAAAACGTAGGGAGCACTGGACAGCTATTTGGACCTGGGTGGGTCTCCTCATCTTTGAAATTGAATAAAGTCCTCCATTACTCACTCAAAATAAGTAGTCAGGTTTTGTTTGTTTCTAACCGAGTCATAAACCCGGAAGCTGGTAATGAGATGAGTGAGGTCTGTCGCCTGCAACAAGCTCGCAGAGATGGGTTGTGCTATATCGTGTAAATGCGAAATGAAAACCGGTCTGATCAGCTGCCCGGTGGCTGAGTGTTAGCACGCTTGCGTTCTGTCCATGAGGTCCCGGTTCGATCCCCAGTTGGATCGATAGATTCGCACTGCTGATGGAACCCAACCAGGTCGAAACAGCTGTCCAATGCTTTCTAGCTTTTCATATCACGCTTCATTTGCCACATACAAAACGAATTTCCCCTTTGAAATTGAATCAAATCCTCAATTACTCAAATAACTTGATATTATAGAGTTGGGTGCTCTTTCTCTTGGATAATATGTAAAAAGTCTCATCTGGACTTGAACAGAGTGGTGCCGATGGAATGAGTTCCAATGAGACTTAATCAAAAGTGTCGACCGTCTGTCTGTGCTGAAGGGGAAATGCGTAGGTATGTAAAATGCAAAACTTGGATCATTCACAGTGCTGCTTCACTGTCGAAATGGCGAACGATGCGGTTGATTGCTGCGAATTTAGGAAGCCCGTTTGTTGGTTGTAAGAGCACATATCACTCACACACACAATAGCATCAGCACTCCTTGTAATACACCCGACCGTAACCAAAACGGGGATCTAACCTTCCCGCTTAAAATCGGTATAGCGAACGAATGTAAGTCACTGTTTTATTGTGAAGAAGTATGAAGTTAACAGTAAACAGATCCATAGCATTATCCTAAAGTAACATGAAATAATGGAGCCAAAACAAAACTCGTCTGTAGCAGTCAGTCATAAATGTTCAGCAGCTGTGTTATTCTATCAATCGTTGACGTAATCTGGTACTGGTCTTAGCTGGCAGAAATAAAATGCTTTTCTATTTGTGGTCTTATTACCTAGGAAAACGTGATGCAAAGCTCAGGCGAATTGCACCTAGGTGGTTGATCGTTGTAGCGTTTCGAAGTCCGTTAAAACATATACCGCAATCAAATGAGTAGAGAGAGTTTCAGCAGTTGGAGATAACGCAGGTTCTCAAAGTTGAAATTAACGCACCTTGGACACATGACCGATCATTGCGGAAAACTACCGAATGAATAAATCTATCGAACAATAAAATCCTGAAGACCTTAAACTATAAATTGAACCTAGTTAAAAGCACTGCCTAACGTAACGTTCTCAATTAAATGAAACCGGGGAGTGGCGAAATCTGCGAGGTTTAACGAGGGTCAGTATTAATAGAGGATGAGATAAGTTTGGTAAAATCTTCGAGGAAACGTTTCGTGGTCTTTACAGCATTGAGCAAGCTACGGTGCTTAAAGCTGCATACTGAAAACATTCAGGGATGCATGGAAGTTTTGCGTTAAAGAAAACCACGGAAAATAGTAGAGGATCCGTAAAGCCCACGAAACAAAGTAAACAAGCCGAAACAAAGATTTAATATTGAGCCTAATTTATCCTCTGGCGGTGCTTATCATTAGGATCTAGATACGGTCAGTTTACGCCTGGTATGTATTGCGAATTCCCATAATACACCAACCCTGTAACTTGAATGTTATCCGTTTATCACCGACTTCCAGGTTCAATCTAATTCAATATTTACAGTTTTCAATAACCGTTCGAAGTTGGATTTAAAAAAATAGTTGAAAATATCCCTAAAAGCAACATTGACGACTGAGTTGTATTTCGATATCGTTTTCGTGACAAATTTAGAGGAACTGGCTCGACAATTTGTAATATACTGGGGACTGAGAGTAACGAACGAATGTGAGTTAAGGCTTTGCGCGGGCCGGCACTGTTGATGAGCTGGGGGTTCTCCGTAGAGAAGGTTAAATGATACTTTACGAGAATGAAAGAATGAAAACACCATGAACTCACAGTCCCAGTGAGACATAATGTGCACTCACTTCCAAACTGAATGGCAAGTTGCCAAGGGCCCCGAAAAATTGAAATACACCTTCCAAGTATTTTAGTGAACCATGTTATCTGTTCATTACCTCTATATTGAAGGGAGATGAATTTCGCCAGTTTTTGCCGGTTTGCTCAGAATTCTCAAATGCTATCATGGAACACACTGGATTAAGCGCACTGTCACAATCTAGTTATATTTTTCTGATTTGGGTACTGATACAATCAGAATATCAGTAATAAAGTACCGTCCACTTCATGAAATCTGTTTCACAAAGAAGTCGCACAAACACACCGTCGAGTGGAACGCTAATCCCCGGGGTGGGGTTGTGGAGCAGGGAGAGAAACAACTATTGTACCCAGTTCGATCACGTCAATTCCCAAAATGAAGACCGTTTTTTCTGCAGCTGGTTAGATTTTCGCAAACCATTGGTGGCGGTGCTAGTAGTACTGGATTCAATTGAACAGTTACGTGAAAATAATGACGCGGTCTTAACGTGCTAGTAATGGGTTTTACCCAGGAGCTCACTTTTGCACCCGGTCTCTTTGATCGGATATCGGGATGAAGAAAAACATTTTCGGTTTTATGCATCGGGAAGCTTGAATATTCTAGTGTTTAGGGTCGACTGAGTGGAACACAGGCGGTAACTTTGATGGTGATCCCGCACCTTGAACATTTTCATTTGTGGGCTTTAATGTCTTCATCATCAAACTTGCTCCGCATTCAATTGCTTGCAATAAGCAATTCGAAAAGTCGTGTAAATGAATCCTAAAACCCTTTCGGTAATAGCAGTCGGCAATTAAGAAGCAAATTGCTTGGTGTATACAAGATTCTTTTAATTATAATACTGATAGAAGACCATCATGTATTCTAGGACAATCATGACTGATAAAGCATTATTTTCCTTTAACCATATACTCCATTGTTGCAAATTAACTAATCAATAAGAATCGCGTCAAATGTTTGGAAGAGATTTCCTTTGGGTTTTTGTGCTGTTTAACTACCGGATGATTCACCCAGTAAAATTTATGCAGAATCTAAGAGCTTTTAAATCCAGCACAATTTACATTAAATCATTGATTATTCATCGAAAAATTCGGCCAGGTTTGGAACATCCAATCGTATAATACTCTGAACTTCAATTCGGAATGACAAATTACCGCATTTTGTCAAATCATGACGCCAGACGTAGACAAACATGGGTTTCCCGAGACATCATATCCATTTCTTACCAGTTACATCCTTTCGGGACTCATGAAGTTGCAAAAAAAGCCGAAGGGCAAATGATTTCAATCAGACATCTGTAGAGCGGGAGTGAAAGACGGAAAAATCCACATCTTTCGCGTTACACCGTGACCACGGTATGTCGTTAAGTAGACTGATGTAATGAACTGGATCACGTATGCGGAGTTCACCTTGCAAAAAGTTTAACAGGTACCCATGAAAGAAGGTCTGTTGTGAATGCAGGTTAGATTTTAGGCTTTCTTGTTGATCCCGAACCACCGATCCCAGATATAAGATGTGGTTATTCATACCTATCACCGGCTAAGACTATATTCAGAATGAAAAATTTATGGACAAAATTGGCGTATCCATAACTCTAGCAGCATGTCCATATTTGGTGATTGCGAAAAACATTC
Organism: Echinostoma caproni; assembly: GCA_900618425.1. Lineage (NCBI taxonomy): Eukaryota > Metazoa > Platyhelminthes > Trematoda > Plagiorchiida > Echinostomatidae > Echinostoma > Echinostoma caproni. The sequence continues at coordinate 41,623 of UZAN01039875.1, forward strand.
GCGGATTATCGAACATCAAGTGCTTGAGCTATCACTTATCTGTTCTCGATGACAATGTGCTTAAAAATTAAGGAAGTATAATACCGTCAAAAATTATTGATTGATTTTGCGTTAACAGTCTGATATATCAGGAACAGAGTTCGTGACTGAATTATGACAATGGTTAGTCATTTATCTATAAGCAAATGAATGACATACCACGGTGACAATGTTTACGATGAGGATTTATCAGTCGTGATGGACTGGTTTAAATATGACAACCTGATAGTGAGAATCGATTCACTAATCAACATTGTCACGTGTATTGGTTTATAAATGCAGATGGCACATTCAAATGGCTGGTTGAATATTCAAACAGTTAGTATTGGCTATATTGTTCTTGTCTTATAAATACATTCATGTCACATTCAATGTGAGGAGTGGCTGGTTTTCTCTAAGTGAATGTGAAATTGAAGCGCTTTACGCATTTATCTCTTGCGAACAAATGTTCAGTCATCCGTGTGACAATTTCTGTATAACTATTTTAAAGCAGGGAATATGTTTCGTTTGTGGCAAAGCTTGAGTTTCCTCAATGAGGACCGTACCATAGGATATTTGAGGGTAAACATTTTGACAATGTGCATTGCTCACCCCACCTCCAATAGCAATCCCTGATAAACATCTTTTCTGGATGAGTGAACTTCCAGAATTCTCCAACATATAACGTGCTGGATAGAGAATCAAAGATTTGCAAATAATAGTTTATCGCATTTCGGTGATATGGAATCTAAATAAAGTAGGAGTGTGCTCCAATATGGTTTGCACTAAATCTGCTCCTTCTTCGCTGCTGGCTGAGTAGTTGAATACTATTTTTACCCCACTTCGATCCATTTCTGACGTTTCATTCAGCAATTTCGCATTCTTGATCTTCGGACAAAAAAGCTTTTTAGTCTGGGCCAGCACCATCCAATTGAATTTGGAGCAATTTCTAGGAGTTCAACCTGTTTTTCTATGGCTGAACGGGTTGTTTACTGAACTCATTGATCAGATCTTTTTGTGTTCATCAGAAGCACTACTCATCTGTTCCAAACTGGTTCTTCTAGAATGTTCTACTCGCACCGTCTTTTCTACTTTCACTGTCTAGCGTATGATTCTGATGAAAAGCGGTTCAATTTTACTGGGAAATTTTCCTTTTGTTTTTAGTGAAAAATTAATCTTTTCACTTTAGTTTTTACTCCGCCCAAAAATTACAATATTTATTTGTCCCAATTTCCTTCACATACGTAGATAAACCGACCAATGTGCTTCTTATTGGACATGATAGCATGTATTCTAAAGGGCATTTTGCAGTCGGTTTAACGTTTTCATTCATTCTCTAAACAGTTTGATCTCGAAGTACAAAAAGTCAGATCAGACCAATGGATTGTGTACGCAAAAGTTAAATCAATCAACAAACTTTTTTGATTAATTCGATTGTAACATTGAAGGTACGGTAGGTATCCAACTGTTTTTGAAAAGTATTAACCAAGCCTGCATCGCTTATCTGTGATATCGAACCCTCTCACATGTGAACTTCACGACACTCATTGGAAATACAATCGTTCCCATTCAACTGCGAACCCGTTTTTTGCCCTCAAGCAATAAATGTCAGACAAATAAAAGGAACCATATCTAACGAATTTTCTGTGGAGAAAAAGCAAAACATGGCTATGTTACAAACGGAAAGCGCAATATGACATTGAGACCAGAACAATGAAACAAAACACTTTCCTAAATGTCATGATCACAAGAAATCAATATTGGCCATCAAGTTCGCGTGCTCTCAGTCAGATTTGAAGCCACGTTTTTATCATCGTGTCAGACAATGAAATATACAAACAAGGTGTTGGGCAAGTTTTTTCGCGTAAGTTTGGTTTGGTTGAGGTCAAGTGAGATGACAAAATTTGACATTGAAGTGAACTGGCTCAAACAATTTGGTGCATGTGGTAGTGAGAGGGGGTGAGGAAGGTGATGTCACACGCTATGGTAGGGCGGCATCAGGCGTGAAATCATTACTACCACGCAAAAAGCATTTGCGTCAAAAATGTTCTTTTTTTAAACAGTTTCGAATCCAGCGTCGAAAAATTATCGGTTCCGAAAGTCCCAAATTCCATGATCTTCTAGGACTTGTAATGTCTGGAAACGCTTTTGGTGTATGTACATGGTGATGCGATATTGTGGCATCACACTGGATGGTAGCTATCCTCCGCAAAGACCAAGGAGGAGACAAGAAAACAACCAAAACCAAATCAAGCAGCTCAATTTTGTACCGCCTTGTTCAAATCACGTAGCTAAATTTCTATGTTGTTTTATCCGACATGATCATATAAACATATGCTTACAGATACATGAAAGCATGTGAAATTGATGATCAATATTGATTCAGCCCCACATGCTCTTATATGTTGGTAAAACGGATATAGAGAAATGGATGTTTTAAACCTTTTCTGAATTATTTTTCCAGTGAGGAGGCTATCCGTAGCCAACTGTTGCGTATTTCACACACGTCTGAAGACAGACTGTGTGCAAACAAATTACGATACAATAATCTTTATAAAAAGAAAAGCACTCCATGATTTGCTTTTGGGCGGGATAGTGCCATATTCCCCAAGCCAAGGTAGGTGAATTCTCTCGTGGAATTCACAATCAGAGCCTTCGGCTAGCCAAAGCCTGACCCGCAAGGCAGTGGGGCGATGTGTCCAGTGGTCCAGTAGGGTCCAGTTCGTCAGATCGTACGCCCTTTGGATGAGGTCAAAAGTTCAAGATGCCCAAAACACCTCGATACCCAACGGAGTCAGTGATCACTGCCACAATGAGGAAGGTCTGAGAGTGTGTGGTTGGTACGTCTCTGCTTTCTTGGTTTGGAATGAGGGTTTTGGCTGACACTCCTACTAGAACTGCCTGTGGTTCGCCAACCCGGTTATAGCCCCGGATGTTGGCTTTGCGTCCTCCCACTTTGGTGAGAAAACACCTCCGCCACGAGAAACCGGTGAGTAGGGCTTCCTCAGCAGAGGCTGCTTAAAAAGCTTGATAGTATAGGAGCATTTCGTGAGATGCGAGGGAAGGGTGACCAGCCAAAACCCAAGACACCAACTCCGACCATAATGATACTTCCGCAAACTAACCTAACGTACATAAATGTCAGTAGATTGATAGAGCAACTCTCCCGAATATATGCAGCTGCCTTACATCATGTGTTCATAGATTTATTCACCAAAATTCCTCTGGAATCCATACATAAAACCACGCATCCTGAGTGAGGTCGACTCCATGTGAGCTTACGTTATTGACTATGTAGATTATCTCAATTGCAGGAAATCGCAACTCGCAAACGTGTTATTCAGATTTAGGGCGGTATTGGCCAATTGGTTAGGTCACCAACTAATGATTGGTGACTCCCGGGTTCGAAACGCTCCCTTCTTCCCAGGCAGCCTTTGTATGGCCGCGGCCCTCCTTCCTGAATGTTGTTTGTACAGTTGTATATTCAAAAAAGAAAGTAAAAGGACACAGGCAGACATAGCGTCTGTGTTCAAACACCAGCAATCAGAACAGTTGCTTGAAGGCTTTGTCGTTTCTGTAAACCATATCATAGATACCGCTGCAAAAAACAATCGGCGATCCGCTCTCATCAGTATATCGCCTGCCTCGCACATTTGTGTCTCAGTCCTGTTCACATTATTCACTGGTTCAATCGTAAATGTCCGTCAGTTTCCATGATCAAAATCCCCCATTTCTTACCCTATATTTCTAGGGAATATGACAGGAGACATTCCTCTCACGGTAATCAACAAGGTTAGTTAGTTCTAAACCTCACTGTTACACTAGAACAGTTATTTTTGATCGAATTTGAAAATAATCATTTCTTCAAAGATGTTTTCCTTTCATTTCCTACAGAAAATAAAGAAATTCCGTAATCTCGAGGACTTACGGCTCGCTCGTCTTCAGATTAGAAAACATTCCCAAACCCTGAGCCTTGAAGAGGCTACCTACATGGGCCTCTAATAAAGTAGATGAGGTCTTAAGTGGATGACAGCGAAGCTGTCTGGCAGCAGATCTCGATGGCGGTGGCAAGATTGAAACCTCGGAATTTAGGGTTCCAAGCATACCAATGAGAACGCAACATAGCGCTTGACCAGGTGTCTAAACCCAATGATCAATGGGTAAACCGATGAACAATCTACCTTCAAGTGTTTCGGAATGTGTACATGCGCAGATCTTTAGGTGTTCCATAAACCGCTCTTAAACGCATCAATGCCTCGTGGATACCCGTACATAAAAATTCAATCTGAGTTGGATTCTCTGATCTGCTTTTTCTTATGAAAGAGGTTTCACAAACACCATTGTAAAAAAGTGATTCACGAAATCATTTTGAAGTGTGCAGCATAACTCATCAGGCTCCATCTTCGAGACGGTGTATTGCACTATCACATAAAAGAAGTTGGTAGTGGGGTTCTGTAGGAAACGACCCGAAACACGCTAAAGCAATGTAATCAAGGCGATACCTGGGGCTGGGTAAATAAAGTCAGATGAAACCCAAAATTATTCGGGGTAATAATCCACTGAAAAAGTAGATCCACACTGAATGTTTGCTGTTGTTGCTTGATCACTGTTTTTAGTTCCACAGAAGTGCAAAATAAGTCTACAGTTGTATTTCTTCTCTACGTAAACGGTGGGCAGTAGTACACTGTATCTCCCCCAGGAAGGCATTAACCTTATCTACTCCCGTGTAAAATGAAAATAAAATGAAATTTAAATGCGGTGTAAATGTTTGTGGTAATCGACAAAGAGCACTATATAACTGATTCGTCCTGTTTGGGACTTGTCAGCAGTGCATAATTTTTTGTGTCCCTGTCAGGATCCGAACCGCGAACCTTCGGCTCGGGACGTTCAACCCTTACCGCCGAGATACACGGTCGATGGTCATTATCTTGTGCGAATGGCTCAATCAATTTAGATGGTACCTGTTTGTGCTTGGTGCCTTTAAAACCCGAATGGGCTAATCAAAACATTCACTGTCTAAACTGAAATTTATTCAGAAATGATTTTGAGGAGAAATGATTTTCTTATTGACATATCGGTGCGCAATTTCGCAGAGTAGCAGATTCATAGATAAACAAGGCGGTTAGGACTTTTGACTCGGAGTTTTCGAAAGCGGCATACGAGTAACATCTTATTTAAATTTGTCATTTGTCAATCATTGTGTGTTGAGGCAATTTTCAAGGAGTTTACTTTATCAGGGAGTGGGGTTGTTGCTCACAATTTGGGGTTGAAGTTCTTCTCACCCTTAGAATAAACTATAAAACGACTCTTCCCATCATCTCATTTTTTCTCTCAAACACTTGGGTAGGTCGGCCTTACATTCCGGTCTATTCAATTCCCAAAATGTCTTTGCCTCCACTCATTTATTATTACTACCCAATGTCTGGTTTACCTTCAATTTATCCTGTAAATAGCATTTGGGCTTTGCAGATCCACTCCCATATCAGTTATATGTGAAAGTCCAAAAATTAATTTGTCATATATTTACCTTTTGCACAATGGTATCTAAAGTTTAATTTGGTGAGATAGTTCCTCACTTCCGTCACCAAAATTTCAACCCCATGAGTTTCCTGAGATTTGTTAGGAACAGTAAACAATGAGAAGTTACAAGTTTCTTTAATTGCCCAACCTAGAGTGTTTGGGGAATGGTAAGGGGGACATATCGTACCAAGCTAACCTTTCTGAGCTCACAGGCGTGGTTGCAATCTGGATTATTACCGTAACATTGAAATGGTAACAATCTGAAATCATCGGATGACCTCGACTAATGCAGAGTAAATGAGAGGTGACCGAGAACAGTATCACATGACTGTACGCATGCTTGTTGACTAGCTGTACAGCTGAGGCGCACATGTTCCCTTGCTCAAATCTCACAACGCCTGTCTGCGCTTGAACTGTGTGCCTCATCACATGTTGCACATATATGAAGGAACAGGTAACATAATGTTTTGAGATAAAAGATTCTGGCACTCTCTTTGTCTTAGTTTACAAGAATGGGTCTCGTGTGTGTGGACAGACAGATACGATTTAAAGTGACCCTTGACATGATATCATCCGTATCGTGATATACATCACCAATACGGGTTTCTGTTCACTGTGGAGCAGGTTAACATGAAAATATGGACATGATCGGGAAATTCAAGTTCAGACTTATCCGAATAAACTAAAACTCGGCCGCGCGTGTGTTAGCAGGTTCAGTGACACGACTGGCAAAGAGAAGGAGCGAACAGTGCGCGGCGCGAATGAAGTTCGAAAATTAAATCACGGAAAATCGCAGTACAACGCGTCATTTCAAAAAAGGAAAAAGATGTCAGTAATCATTTGGCGAACACTCCTCGAGATCTTGGGACGCGTGACACATGCATAAGTTTAGAAGATATGAGAAATCCCCCGGAGTAACTTCGGTAACAGTATTTGATCTTATTTAACGTTCCAGAACTGTGTTCCGATAGCTCTGGTTGTAAGGGATCAATTGATACCATCACAATGCAATCCCCATAATAATTCCTTCTCCTTAGGCATGAACAAATTCGCCAGTAGTGAGCTCAACTGACTCCCCAGCCCCGCGCGTCAAGTTGTGTTCAACATTGGTGAAGCATATCTTGTTGTTTTGAGTACACAGCAGTAGTAATCACGTTATCTATGAGATTGGTGGAAGTATGTGCCTATGGTGTACTAGCATGTGATCAAAACTAAATTTCACGGGTTCTATCTGAGAATCGTTATTGGCTGGCGATCAGGCGTTGTCTGACTGAATACATGAATATTTGTCCACAGTGTCCACGTTGGAGTACTGACTGAAGTTAACTAATACATGAGTCGGAGATACTATAACAGATAAGGACCCGTCTGACATGTTTCGGTCAGTTATCAAGCCAGTTAACAAATTTGTGTTGCAGAACGTTGTACACCGCTAAAGTGGACCAAACGGAGATCCATTGCTCCCGAGATTTTGGCAAATCGTACATAATAAACTCACTGTTTGACTTTATTGTATGATATATGCTCACCGAACTAGAGTGATTTTGTTGTCAAGCAATGCGACGACATCTGATTGATTGTGGGGGTCAAGTTTTATCCCGCCACCCGTGTTTCGTTCAAACTGTTCAAAACACACCATTTTATCATGGACCATGAACTTACAAAAGATGATCAGACCTGGTGATAGCAACCTTGCAAGCAAGGTCGTTGATATGCCCATTGATAGATCTACGTGTCGCCCTCGAAGATGTACAGCAAGTGAGACATGGCTTCCCAATTTTCGGATTTCACCAACTCCCGCCAACAGGTGAAGACAGATCTAGACCCAACCAATGGAACGATCAGGATTTCAAATTGCGTCATGACAAGCTTTCTTAGTTTGCTTTTCTTTGTCATATTCGAGTAATCTAATAATAAGAACAAACCTCCGATTTATGTTTTCATGAAACCAAGCGAAATATTACGTGTAATGTCTATATATATATATATATATATGTCAATTAGTATCACAGAGCAGATTATTACAGATCGAACATCATTAATTACCACGGATGCAATTAGTTTCTTCTGTAAAGCTGATTGCGCGGGCCACTTAGCTAAAAACACCTAAATTTTTACATCAAGCATGATGACTGAAAGGGGGAATGGGATGGGGTGGCTAAAATCAGATTGTGTTAACGTACATCTATTAAATTTGAATCGAAAGGCATCCAAATGATCTAGGCGAAAACGGTAGGCTTTTTTGCCTCGTGTCTCAAATTTGGCTTTCCCCTGGAATTTTGTTGCAGTTGACGAGCGATGATACATGCGCGGCCTGAATAAACCGATTCGAAAATCATACAATTGCTACGTTACAGCATATTCACACGAGTTCGTTCAAAGAAAGAAATCTCCCATCCAGTGGCTTGAACAAGAATATCACATGTTCAATCTTTGATATTAGGTGCTTCGTGGTTACATAGTTGCTCGCATTCCACTGATGGCCTAGAGTTTAGTCACGAAGTTTAACTTACCTCAGTATTATTTTGCACAATGTACTGTTCATGTAAATAGAGCAAATATATTTCGTAGTTTGAAAATTTGTATCATACTCGTATCCCAAACGTGTTATGATAATCACGAACCTTGTTCTGGTTTTGAGAAAAAATCTGTTTTCAATATGTTTCCGTATTTCTTTTCTTGTGTTGATGGTTAATTTTTGGGTCACGTGATGAGATCATCAAAATTACTGCCGATTCTGTCGTCCACGTGTATACAAATTTAGTTTTATACAAACTGGTTTATTCTGCTCTTTCTGCACCCCTATCCAATTCGTGTGAACGGATTAGGTACAATCAAGAGGAAGGTTGACTTAAGTAAATGATATTCACGTGATCATTTCCTGTGCAGCTGCAACAAAGCGACTTTAGCCGACCATGAATTGCAAGAGGGGTCCACGCCCCCAGTATTCACGTTATTGGGTGCAGATTAAGTGCCGGTTCAGAAATCGGGGTGCACTCCAGTGTTGCACTGCCTCCACCCCCTGATGTGAGAAACTGACCTGTAATCATGTCGTAATTTTTGCTCTGGAAACGCTTAGTGGTTATATTTGACACCACCGGAAAGCCGATCTCGATTACGACCCGGCGGTGGCTAAATATTACTTTTCTTCAACCCATCGAGAAAAACAGTTTTCCTTGATTGTTCGTACGCTATGCGTACAACCACAAAATTGCATCAAAATATGGAATATAAGCACACGTACTACTCTGCATAATCAAGTATAACCCGATTAGTATTAAACCCACCTGCTTTGGTGTTTTCAAAATACAATGCTATTAACGAGTTCTATCGATAGGTTTTAGAATTTTAAATGTGCGCTTTATTCAATAATTATCTGTTGGGACCGGCCATTCAATTGTAGCCAGTATACGCTTTTGAACGCGTTGGATGTATTCGTGTTGTGTTGGGTTTTGCCGCTCACAACGGGAACCACCAAACAAATATTAAACATGCCAGTTTTGTTTTACAACATGGCGTTGTTTTCTACCACCACCAAGAGAGATTGTTTAGCACCGATTCACAAAACTTCAATGGACTCCATTTTAAACGAATACAGACAATGAGAGAAGTTTGCTGAGTCAAAAAGAATAGCATTTGTCTTACGTCTTCTTGCAATTGGATTGCGCATACAAAGCAGTCGACAAAAGTACCAAAATATCATTTGTATTTTTAAGCAATAAAAGACAGTTTCTTATTCGAAAACATTGTCCTAATATTGGAATACACACTCTAGTAACACCTACTGCTACAGGTGATGAGTAGGTTTTCTCAATGTCTTCCTTGCCTCTCCATACAGCCCAGCATAATTTCGGCAATAATGTAACATGTTTTAGTGTACTTCGACGATTACTATTCAGATTGATGAAGATAATAATATTTAGAATATTCGTTGCATTTCCTGCCATACGAACTGTTTTGCACCTTCCTCCACACCTTCTTCACCAAATTAGAATATTTCGGCCATTTTGAGTGATCAAGTTGTTGCGTTTAGCGGCTTATCTGAAGACGCGTTTCCTGACGAACGTCTCAGGCTCCACTAACGAATAGGATGTTTGTTTTTGCTATAAAATCGAGTACATTGGCCATCAAAGAGCATCAGATATTCCACGTGGGTAATGGAGGATTTGATTTAAAGAGAAAATTTGTCGTGTATATGTCAAATGAAGCGCGAACTGAAAAGTTACGAAGCACTGGACAGCTGTTTTGACCTGGTTGGGTCTCATGGATTCGCACTGCTGATGAGAGAACCAATTAACAATGGCCCTACTGGAATCACAGAAGTGAATCTTCTGGTGATAAGCTAAAATTCTTTTTTGAGCTACTCGGTGAAGGCCGATACCAGTAGGGCCTAGGTGCATAGATCCTTTGATTTGTAGATCCCCAAATAATTCATAATTTTCTCTATCAATAAAATAATATAAATAATAACAAACTGGGAAAATATAAAATTCATCATATGTGCTCTGGAATGAATGGAAACTTGTAAATAATAGAATTCACGCGAACAGTTATACGAGCTGTCAGTGTATAAGTGTATAACTGGTGAGAGTTTTACCACCTAACCCGAAGGCCCGTGGTTCAAGTGTCAGGCACAGAAACAGTACGCACTGCTAAAGAGGCTGTAACAGAACGAAATAGCCGTCCAGCGTTCTTGGTCGGTCATAACATATTCTACTTCTGTTGCAACTAAAATCAATTTCACGAGTGGGGAGGAAATGACCTAACACGAAGTGAAGCTCACAACTTCATCAGATTGGGATCGGAAAAGGTGCCACTTGCCTGTGGAAATCTATCAGCTTATATAAGCATAGTCAAAAAATTTATTCCTCCCGATAATTACGTCATCCTAGCAACTCTAGAGGTAGAGCAATTAAAAAGGAAATTTATTACACTAGGTAGTGGAGGAGATGTATTACTGAAGATGTTTCCGATTGTTGTGGTGCATTTCCGTCGAAATGTACTTAATTCAACCAACATTGATGTTTCGTCAGGCCCTAATCAACATACTTCAGATCCGACTCAGTTAAGTTATTTCGTGGTGAGAGGTCTCCGAGTGACTAAGCGCACCATTACGTATACTAGACTACATGTCATTTTCATATATTGCAGTCACAAGCCCCGTTTATGATGTCATATGACAGTCCTGGACAATTCTGCGAATTGTAGTGATCTTTTTCTTGAGAAAGAAGCAACAATGTCAAATAGATGTAGATGTACTTTGAGATTTTGAGTGCATTCCATTGGTACATTCCAGTAATTCTGACCTTGACGATTTTATCGATTGTCTCATACAGGTTTTCATATCCCCGATTCAAGACACTGTAGCTCTCTCCCACATCAATCAGTATACTGAATTTGATAGAACAACGGTTCTCCCAAACAGTCGATTTCGTGTAACAGTAGCACTTTCATCAAACAGTGATTCAGTAAGCCAGCTCGCATTCTTATGCTTGAGTTGTGAAAAGTTCAATGGTGTCGATGGGATTCGAACTTACACATGGACGCTGCCTACGCTTTTGTGTAGCGCACGCTCTACCAGCTGAGCTACGAGACCACACGGATAGTATTGATTTTTTCACTTTCGAATCACCTATCCAACTTTTAGAGACATGTGGTTCGAATCTCACCGTGGTTACTGAACTATTCATGATTTCAATATAATACTTCACTCTGCTAAACAACCGTTTCACCAACCAGAATTCTGTTGTGTATTATCACTAACTCGATTGGTGAGATTTTCACCGAAAGCAATAAATTGTTAGACTAAAAGTCACCAGAAAAATCTTTTACTATTCAACCGATTACAGGGAATTGTTTTTGGTCACTTCTGCTGATTTATCTTGGAAACATTTGGGGCATCTAACTATGTTGTGTCAGGACGAGCCCATTGGATTTCACCGGCACGAAGAGAAACACATGGCCCGTATAAATTCGCACATGTATTTGCACTTTTTAGAGCTACACCCCGCTAAATGTATTTAACATCTGATGAAGTTTTCATGGGAAGGTCAACTAAAAGAACAGTAAACAGTTGTTGCTTTATTTTTGCTACTGGAACTGTCCGGTTGAGAATAAAAGGCATTCGCAAGAAGCTTATCACATTGATAGGACTTAATCTGACTGTGCATGCATTGAAAGGTTTAGCCCATTTTAAGTCGACGGTACCTTGCTCTTCACTTGGTATCGATAACCGGTCTTGGTACATTGGCTAACTTATTCTCGTTAAGATATCAATAGTTGTGCTAATGCTCAAATCTTTGAATTAAAGTAATAGAGTAACTTGCAGTCTATTAAATTTACCAAAAAATACAATCGAGGTGTGCTTAACTGATCTTCGGACTTATTTCGAGTGCAATTTTAGATAACGTCATTTTAGGCTATTCACGTTTATTAAAGTAACGTTAGCAATGCTAATAAGCAGATGAATGTTGGTGATTTGATTTTTCCCTCAAATTGAAACTTAGTTGTTGTTGTTGTGGTTCACGATTGACTGATACTTTTGTCGTGCATGCCTGTGGCCGGATTGATTGGTTGAGTGATCGATTCAATGACAGATGTTGCCTGCTACCACACGCGCACTCACGCCACGCGGTCAGACTCTATTGTAATGTTGATCGGCTCCAGCCAGTCAGGTGTTAGTATTGAATTGTCCACGTTGTTGGATTTATTGACTGTTTGAATACCGGATTGACGACATTCGGATGTGGTGTGACGCTTGAGCCAGTTGTCGGCCTGCCTGCCTACGTGATCACGTGATTTCCGCTTGCGCTTGCTCACCAGCCTACGAACCGTCTACACGTGTGCCTACCACGGTAAATGTGCTGTCTAATTCTCTGCTTGTTTATTTACCTAATTAACCGGGACACAGCAGTTACCAAAGAATATAACATTTCGCAGTCTCCCGTACAAATTGTTCGGTCACGGAAACCAGAACTAACGACAGAAACTATTCGGTAGGAGAAAATAAATTATTCAATATTTTGAAGTTCATTGCTGCATTTGATCACTCTGTCTCACCCACTCTCCGTGTAACTTTCTATTTTCTAGGTTAAAAAATATCGACAATGCAAATGCAAGCATCAGTTTTTTTCACTGCTCTGCTCTCGTTTGTGCTGTGCCCACCCACACCACCGGGCGTGCAGCGCTCAAAACTTCTTGAGTTGAATAATTGTGCTCAAATCTGTCGTTACCCGGCCATGGAATGCGAATACACATGTCAAGGTGATGGAAGATGCGAGGCAGAGTGTGAACGAGAGCTCGCTTTGTGTGTGCGCAAATGTTATACAGATTTGCTCACAGAAATCGAACAACTCATTCTGATCGACCCGGACTGGCAGTATCCGTATGATACTGTTGATTGATCGATTTATTGATCTATGTAATTAAAACTGTTGAGAATTTGGTTCAATCCCAACCGGAAATCCCTGTGCATTATAATCCCCGTGGCCAACAGATGGTGTGCAACCCTACTGTTTCGTTCTTATTCCCTGTTCAAGTGACCATAATCGGGACTATTCATTCAATCGGCGAGAACTGTTTGCAACTGATGCAATTTCGGTAGCTGTGCCCTAGCTTTGGTCTTATCATTCATTTTCCGTTCCGCCACCAGATACATGCTGCTTAATCGTGCGGTGGCTTGATGCCATTTACACAAACCACATTTTCCTTTACGAGTTCATTGTACATTATACTAGGGACAAAATCACTGAGTTCGTTGATACATTCAACTGTTGATAACCACAAGAACTGCTGCCGCCATTCTCTCTTCCTTCCCAAACCGTCATTGCCTTCCAGACGTTATTGGTCCTCTTTTCTGCCTCCCAGTTCTATGAAATAAGGTTTGACCAAATTAACACTTGGTATCATTTTGTTGGTAGAAACGATCGATTATACATATGAAAAGTAAACTAAGAGGAGTTTTTCAGTTGTAACTCGACAGCATTGTTTATTTAATTGCTGCTTTCGTTGTTTTCCTTTATACAAATCCTGGAGTCCAAATCAAGATAATCCTATACTCCATTCTAGTGTCTTTGTATGAATATGGTTGCCGCACATTTTAGCTTTAATGAATGGATTGCATCGGTGCTCGGGCAAACAATTCGTGTCTTCGAAATCTTCGAGAATAAGCAAGCAAACTTACAGTATTTATTACATTAATTTGAATCAATAATGTTAAGCTTGTGTTCATTTGATTTGACAGCACTATATAGTCAGCTGACTGTTTCACCAATTCAAAATCTAGACGGATGTGAATCTGTCACGTGACTGACGAGGAAGCAGGTCGTGTAAATGGATCCCATAATTTGTGTTGATGGCTTCAGAAACCGAATCTGGGGGGAGGGGGGAGAGGAGGGATATTTGGTGGCCCACAGACTTTGACAGTGAACAGAGGAGGGAATAAGTGGACAGATCTCTACTGCTGACTCTGTCGTCAAATGACGGTGTTTAAATAAGAATATTTATCAATCCTAAGGAGAGACACGGCAGCGTTGCAAAACATCACATATAACAAAGACCGATGGTTAACCTATCAAGTCATGCTCACAGATGTGGGTTTTCTGGGGGCAGATTTAACTGACAAATGTGGAAAAGTATAAAGTTTACAAAACGCAGACGAGTAATCGGTTTACCTCGACCGGTTAAATTATGTGAATTCAAGAATAGCAAGTCGAATTTCAATTGATTGCACATTTCTAAATGAATAAGCTAATCGAAAAGTGAGACTGCTTATAAAAACGTAAAACTCGCACTCTACATCCACTACAGCACAACCTTTCACTCTCTATGAATAAAATAATTCACTTCATTTTTTTTCCACCTCACAAGGACAAACTTCACGATGATATTTTTGGGCTGCATCTAAATGCTCACACGTTATACACACGTAACTTAAATAAATAAATAATAATAATAAATGATAAATAAATGCTTTTTTACTTCCTTTTTTCATTTATTGAAGATACAAATGCACAGTCCACATTCAGGAAGGGGGGGGGGCCGCGGCCATACAAAGGCTGCCTGGAAAGATGGGCAACGATGGAGCGGTTCAAACCCTTTACCCACAGATCACAAGTTGTTGACCTAATCACTTGGCCATCACCGTATCCCTTTCACTCTGACCAACCAAGATGGAACTTTGAGTTAACCCCAATCGATTACTCTCTTCCGATAGCCAGCATCTCTAGCCTCAGAACAAGGAGCGATGAAACACACAAGATGCCCGTAGTGCAAGGGGACACTGAAGCGGACAAGAACGAAACTATTTACTATTTCAGTTGAGTTTTGGTGTCAGGGATAAAGTCGCGTGCCTCAAAGCTCAGAACAAGTCAGAGAGTGCTGTTTACCAGAAATTAACTATATTATGCATTATCGAATAATAATATCCCAATAACAAGAACGCACTTCCACACGTTTTGAAGGAAGACATAGCGTTCCATTCATTGAATAGAACGTGGGCTTATATATGGACAAAATAGAAGGCATAAAAATATATTTGTACGATTACTGGTTGATTGGATTGGCATCAACTGCCTTGCTTGAATCCAGGTTCTAGCCTATCAGCTGCGTTAGGTTTTCATTCATTTGTATGGTTGTCCCCGAACAATACTCCTTTCGGGGTGTACAGCGACTTTCTCAATAATGTGTCTAAAACTACCTCACCGCCAAGACCCCTGTTTATTAACCACAAACAACAACCACAAACCACAACAAAGTTAGCAAGCATTGCCATGTTGTGAACGGAGCGACATGTTTCGACTGCCAAGAGAGCCATATATTGTGTCACAAACATTGTTTCTTGAGTTATACGAGCCTATAGCATTTAATTCAGGATTAGGCCACCACTCCGTTTCACACACACTCTGACTAAATTTGGATAGATACAAGCGGAAACACTTCTTGTCTGGCGAATATAATTCACAATAACAATAAGTAGTGTCAGTTACAGTGGATTTTCAACCATCTTATGGAAAAATCCAAATCGACTGTGGTGTCTTTTTTATGTACAAATATAGTGGTTTAATTTGATGCCCAAAACGGCTATATTGACTAGCAATCGTGCAATTGAAGCTCCAAAGTCGTTCTAACAGATGTTTTTTCTGTCCTGTTTCGAAAAAATCCAAAGTTGACTACTTGTTTCAAGGAAGTAGTAGAGGATTCGATTCCACTTCAGGATGAAATTCATCCTATCCAAGGCAAAAGAACCGCAACCCGGAAAGCGCCGGTTGAAAATATGTCTTGCATAACCTCTTGTTATAAGGAGTATTCGCGGCTCAAACTTAGTCGATGAAGTCACACGGTTCATGAAACCCACCAAGGCCGAGACATTTGTTTATTATTTCCTAGCTTTTAGTTCCACATCGTTTATAGTCTGTATGCACCACAACACATTCATCGTATGACGAAACTAACTGTTTCCGAGTGTAAAAATATAGAAGAAATAACTGGAACTATACCTTTATGAGATCCATTCTCAATGAAGGTGAATTGACCGTTAGAAAAGTATCGACTGCCTTTGGATTGCAACATTCAAAGCTTCGAAAAGGAATATGCAAGCACAATTTCGTCATTTAAAACAAGATTCTCATCATTGCCATAAATAAAAGAAGTCTCGTATCAACGGTCGGTAGACACCCTGCGATGTTCGCTGGACGAGAGCATAAAGCTACAAAGAGAACAAAATCGATAATCCCCTTCGGTGGTGAGAAGTGTTTTATATAGATACGTGACTCGGGCTCACAGAATGGCGTGACCGAACGGAGGCATATTGTGTATTCATTTATTTTTCTTAAGATGCCGTAGGTGAATACATCGATCCGATGGAAAATAAACTGCCGGTCACATACACATTTACCGGTGATTGACTGGTTCGACCGATAAATCTACTGTGATCGTTCACAATTTTAGGGGAAGCTTTAATAACAGATGTTTTTTCAAATGTCTAGTTAAACATTTTGATCCCCGAAGAATATCAGATGGTATACGAAGCGTTACTTGTAATCGTTTGTTTTGCGTTGTTTTTCTCAATCGTATCGAGAGAAAAATAGAAGGGATGATGAACAGCCATTCAGTGCTCTCACTAAACGTTTAGTGCTGAAATCTGATTAGGTTTTCAAGACGAATCGATGAAATTAAGTTAAAACAATGTGTCGTGTAATTAATTGACATCATTCTAATCATTACTATGGACTTTTTATCTATTAGTCCACCGATATCAAACGGGCAAGGTACGGAAAGTATATGTAGATGACAAAGATATAAAAAATCTGGTAACCAGTGTTTTGTTCCATCGCTTAAGCGAAAGTAAGAGGCTGGCTTGAATGGCCTTTTTGCACAGACCCAACCGATTAGTTTGACCCACAAGGAGGGGAGGCGGTGCTTCGTGCAAAATGATCCTTAACGAGAGGCTGTTTTCTGTTCTTGAAATCTTACTCCTTTGAACAAAGCCCCAATGTCCAGTATGCCAAATATACCTCAGTACGTAGTTGACAGGGTGACGGTCTATTCACAAATCCTGGTACATTTGATGCTTCTCATCCTGGATAGTATGAAATCTAAGTTTGACGTGTTCCTCCTATAATCTAGCTGTTTAGGGCTCTTCCACTCGATCGTAGTCGCAGTTGTTGGTTTCTCGTCCACTTCAGTAAAATCATCCACGCCAGAGAAACAGAAATTGTAAAATGTCGTCAGAAGATATTTGGCGAGATGAGGATGATACATTCCGTTCGCGAAATCTATACTCTAGCGTCTAGAAAGTGAAGATATCAATGAATTTATGAAAGCTATGTGGGATGATTGAAGCAGGCTCTTAGGTTTGGAGTTTCAAACGGGTCACTTCAGACAACACAATCTTTATGCATGTGCATATTTTCTCGCAAATGGATGCTTGTGGCATGCAAATGAATAGCTTTGGCTTATATCGCAGTCAAGCCTACCACAACATATACATTTGACATAAATCAGGTGATGCGCTTAATGAATTGAATTACTTAACTTGAATTATTTACTAGTCAAGAATCAATTCGACTTTCGTTCGACTGAATATACCCGTGTCTTGAATTGCAACAGAACATGCTACCTACGAACCCTATTGTATCAATAAATTTCGGTCAAGCATGAGATACATCCACGTGGTTTGTGTGTAACATATCTTGGCTGTTATGTTCTTGGATACACTATGTCAACTACAAAATGCAGAAAAATTCCTCAAAATTATTTTGTTTGTAAGAGAGAGGTCACAATTGGCTTTGACAAGATTTGCAATAACTAACTTTTATGTTAATAAAGTCGTAATTTTAGGTGCTTTTTGGGGCAAAAGCCATTACCTACCACACTATTCCACTCAAAATATAAATCTCTGAGTCCCTACTAAATAAAGGTATCTCTTCCATGGTCCTCACTGTTATAAAAACGAAAAACATTATTACTGAATTGGAAATTTACGTAGAAGCCTTAAGTAGTTATGCGTGGAAGGAACAATATCCGTTGTGCTTCTGCAGTCAGTTAATTTTTAACTAACAAGATCATCAAAAATGATCCAACAAAGCACATAAATCACTGAGTGTGATTGGAACCACTTACAGTGAGTAGGTTTTAGCTGGGAATAATCAAAGTTGCATTTCTACCGATCCCGCGAACGAATAAGTTTGGGGTAATGCGATTCTCATACCTTCACCAATGACCTTCAACCTTTGGTGTCATGTCAACACTTAGTGAACTAGCATTAATCCGTCTCTTTTATCAAACGGTGACCATCGTTGTTTATTATATGATCGAATGACTCTTCTATGTACATGGGCATCGTCTAACTGCCATTGAGCAAGTCTACCGAGCAATGTACTGAGCTCTTGTTACTTGAATTGGTTAAGTAGTTCGAAATTTAGTTACTGTCTTTGTCGTCAGCATACACATTGTACAAGTCGTACAAAGAGTCGAAAACGTAGAAGGCACTTCTCAGTTTTTTCATCCGTATTTGGAATTATCGGCAGCATCTACTAAGTCCGGGAAGGATATCAAGCGTGAGATCACCATCGGAGTATCGATACTCAATGTTCAACTACAGATGATGCTCTATGAAGTGGTTTTGATTTGCAGCATACAAATGAGGATATCCAGAGGAGTGAGGTGGCTAATCGATAAACTCACAATTCTAGATTGGTGGTTTTGGTCAACGAAAATTCGATGGACAGTATTAATATTTCCATCATTGTTGTTGCACTTCACGTTTGCCGGAGTGCCAAGATAGCCACGGTGAGGACGTTGGTGTTGGAGCATTCTCCGAGCAGCAAACAAGGTTTGCAACTGTTTCGTAGGCGTGCCAAGCAACAACTTCAGTGCACCTTCAAGGATGCTGCACTTTGTCAACTAGGGCTCACTCAAAAGTGGTTATCTGAAACATTTGATGCATTTCTCAGGGTTCTTGAGAAGAATGACTCGCCTCAACCAAAGACACCCAATTCCGAAAATAATGAGGCATTCTAAGACGTAATGAAAATTTTCAGTAAGGTTAAAACAGTTGTACCGATCTTTTGGGGCTTTATGGGGTCTGTACCAGGTTCAAGTTGAATGGTGATCACTCTTTCGAGATACATTTATCAAGCCTTGGCAACCTAGTGAAAAGTTGTGTGCTTTTCAAAGTTGAAATGAATGCAGTTATCTTGATCCTGTATCCATGCCTGACAAATGCCTAATGAATTGTAGCAGTGGACAACCATATACCACTGAACATGTCTGTACTGTACAAAAAGAAAACTTAAAAATATAGTTGTACTGAAGAAGCTCGGAGCTGCTGCAATCAAATATTCTTATTTTAACTCCGGTTTTCGTTGTGTCTATCACACTAATGTACAAAATACTTTTACCGTAAAAATATCGGACATTTTGATAAAAATGACAATTCCATTTGTAGTCGTTTTGGTTTGAAGAAAGTCGTGTAATGTTCAGCTACTTAGCCCTAATAGATAGTGGACCTGAACGAGAGACAGTGGAGAAGCTATGTGATGCAATGGAGCCCAGCTGCTATGGCATTTCGGTCTGGGCGTTGTGATCTGAATCCCAAGAGGTGTTGATAGGTGATAGTATAAACTGACAACCTATGACTATTCATATCAAAAATGTATCCCTCTTTGCGAGCTTGTTGCAGGCCACAAACCTCGCTTATCTCAGCACTAACCTCCGGGGTTATGACTCGGTTGGAAACATTCACTGATTATTTCATGTGAGTAATGGAGGATTTGGTTCAATTTCAAAGGGGAAATTCGTCGTGTATATGTAAAATGAAGTGTTAACTGAAAAGCTAGAATACACTGGATAGCTGTTTCGACCTGGTTGGGTCTCATCAGTAACATTAATCACCTTTGATTGTCAATCACATCAGAACTGATCGCAAAGCGGTACAATCTAGCAAGCCTCTGATCTCCCTCAGGGAGCCGAAGTCTCACTAGAGAAACCCAATTTTTTCGGCCTAAACTGGTTAATATATCTGTTTGCATGTAATCGAACATATTACTGCAAATCAATAAAAGTAATCCGGTGGCATGCATTTATTTTGGATGTTCTCTGAAGTGTCCACAAGAAAAACCAGTTCCTCCGAGAAATTTAAGCACTTATTTTGCTTTCGCCTAACGCGATAAGCTTAATACAGGACAACCATTCTCGCTGACTGCTTGTAACACACCACCTAAATTTTGGAAACTAGCAAGCAATTAAATTATTTTAAAATACCTACAATGAGAGTCACTTGGTGATTCTGTGTACGGACGGTTAATACCGTTTTCGCGATTCTCGACGCACATTGGGCATGCGAAATCATTTTTCCTCCGTCAATTAGCAAGAATAACTGACAAAAAATCAGTTGACTTTACGTATGATCACGGAATCAGTGTCATGAGCTGCCCTCCATAACGCATATTAAGGTATTTAGACGTAAGTAACATGTTCGCAGCTCTATTCTCTGACAAGTTCTCGCTAAAACAAAATTCTACACCACTATTCCCTCTGAACTCTACAAAGGGGTGTCAAAAGTCGTACATCTTATCCAAAACCTTTAGTAGAACTGGTGTTTGAATCAATCGTTTGCTGCAATGTGCTATAAAAATATTATTCAACGATTTGGTAATCATTTTTTACTTCTGAAAAATTGAAATGCTCGTGCACGGTCAACGTGTTTGTCCGTAGGCAACAGTGTACACCTAGTTAGGTCATCCGGCTTGGTGGGAAGAATGACAGTGCATGTCCCACCACTCCCTCACCGCCGCACACCTCGTTCAACCCCGGGCAGAAATCCAGCGTTTATGGGTTATTATTCTGACGATCTGATACCTGGGGCTGGAACTGAGCTTCATATTACAAATACATAATATAACCATCATCTATTATTCTGTTCAGTGATGCGGTATACGTGTGAATTTGGAAAGCAGTGGAGATTAATAATGTTGCATGGAGAACTCCTCGGGTACAATTGAAGTATTCCATACTGTTCACTTGTTCACAAATAACAATTGTTGGTCTCGGAAACGGTGAAACCGTTCTTGCGAAAAAACTAAACTGTAACAGCCCTAAATCACAAAGTGGAATAGAGAAAGTTGTAAAATTCTTTCGCCTGAGCGTAATCAACGGACGAGCAAGAATAACGAAACAACATATCAATCCAGACCGGATCCTGGACGCTGCGGCTTTATGGATTATCGAAGGAGCATAAACCAGACCTTCCGATACGACCTATAGTTGATATGTAAAGTTAGCTATACCACGCTATCGCCCAACGGATCGCAGAACTTCTCGAACCAGTACACCGTAAGATTGCCAAACATAGCCTGAAGGGTAGGTTTAGCTTTTTAGGGAAGATATAAAACCGCAATGTTCTCAACAAAACTATGATGTCATTCGCTGTGGAATCCTTGTTTACAAACGTACCGTTGATCGAGACAGATGATCGCATATGTGGATTCTTAGTTTCCAGCAGAAGTCACGTCGAAATTACGCCAAATAAGTTGAAAGAGCTGATTTCCAGATGTACATTTCACATAGAGTTTTTTTATAATGACCAGATCTACAGACAAATCGACCGGGTTAGTCATGGGGTCTCCACTAGGTCCCATAATGGCAGATATTTGCTTACCAAACTGGAGAACGAAAATTTGAAAGAGACAACAGGACAGTTTGACTTATTTTGCAGATACTTGAATGATAACTTTATCGTTTGTGATTCTCACATCAGCCACACACGTCTTCTCGACGAATTCAACAATCGTCATCCGGCTATTCGTTTCACCTCTGAGTTAGAGAAGAGCGAACAACTACCCTTTTTAGATGTGTTATTAGCAAGGTGAGACAACTGTACCATCCAAAGAAGCGTTTTTCGCAAAACAACGTGGGTTGGACAGTATACGCATTTTTGTAGCTTTATCCCTCTGAAATACAAATGCAACCTGGTGTTTATCATACCGAGCACGTGCAATTTGCAGTGTTGAAATATTTCACTCCGAGATACTTTTTATTCGTAGCGTACTTCGGTCAGGTGGTTATTCAGAAACGTTTATTGATAAAAATATACGATTGAAGACCAATACAAGCAAAAGCTCGACCGCTCCTCGAAAGAACGTTTTCCTTACCGTACCGTTTAAGGGCAATGATGCCCTGGAGCTTCTCAAAGGACTTTTGTCCAAAGTGATCTCTAAAACGTTTCCTGCAGCTTAACCGTATATCCTCACAACTACTCGGGCCTTGATGTCCCCGCGAACAAAAGATAAGATGCCTCATCTGCTTAAGTCCTTCGTGCACTTGTAGTGTGCGATACATTGGACTAGGCGATTATCAAAGCGTATTGCTGAGCACTGTCCTGCTGGCCTTGAAAAAGGAACGATTAGGTGCATTCGCAGCTCGGTTCTCGGTCATTTCGTTAATACCTGGTATGTTGTGAATAAACTGGATGCATTCAAAAATATTCAAACTATACCCCGGAGATATTCTAAGGGAATAGGAAGGCCGTTTTTAACCACGGCCGAGGCGATTGCTATTCGTATTTTCAATCCAGATCTATGTAAGCAAAAAAGCTGGTTCAGACACGGTTGCTGCCCTGATCTGGACAGCGGATTCTTCGTGTATAAAACAGAGCATCAACTCTCTTTCCCAATTGCTCCCCTCATCCAGTATCATCAACCACAATCTGAACAACTAGTTATTTTATTTGTGCCTCCATTGTCCCTTCCCGATTCCATCACTTGCTATGCATGACATATAGTTTCTAGGGTAATTTACACAACTTCGTCCCGCTCGCTCGTTTTAGCTCACAACCTTCAGTTAAATTTGCCCTTCTCTCTACAATTTTCCCTTTGACCTTTGTCCTCTCACCCCTCCATGGCATTGACTAGCATGGTCATATTCGCTTGTTCTGTTTGTTCCCCCCTGCCATCATTATAAACTGAGCATTCATCGCCCAATCAGGTATTTGTACTATCATCGACGTATGTATGTAGCCGCCTGGTGCGATTTATCGAAAACAATTTTCTTCGCAAACATCGTATTCTATATTGTCTATGAGATGATTTTACGACATCAACCAATTACTAATCCAGACATTTACATGCTGGTAAAATGAAGATGAGATTTTCACAGTAATTTTTGCAAAAAGACCGGACCAAGCAGAACACAACAGACTCCCGTTACATTCCCAGCGCCCATTCGCGATGACCTAAATGCTGGCAACGTACATGCCGCTTGTTTGTTGACCTCACATCCCGTGTGTGTGCGTGCTTCTGTACTTGTCCTCCACTGCACACCGAGGATCACACCACTAGTGAACCATTCCGGTCTTTTGGTGAAAGTGGTCCGATCAATCTGTTTGCCTTGACCGATGATCATGCGTTTTGAGTTCAACAGCGAAAAGTGCCACACTGTGTGGAAACAGTAAACGTACTGTGAACAACTGGAAACTCGATAGAATACCAAGCTCATGTTTAATTTCAAAGGTGAATTCGTCGTGCATTTAGCGAATGAAGCGTGATCTGAAAAGCTGGAGGGCTGTTTCGACCTAGTTGGGCCTCATCAGCTGTTCGGGTCCATCGACCCAACTGGGGATCGAACCCAGGACCTCACAGGCAGAACGCAAGCATGCTACCCACTCGGTCACCGGGCAGCTGATCAGACCGCTTTTCATTTTTCGTTTACACGACACGGCATAACCCATCTTTAGGAGCTTGTTGCGGGCTACAGACCTCGATCATCTCAGCACAATATGTTAAAATGTTCACTGTATTCTTTAATCTGTGAACGATTTTTATTTAACCAATAATTATCATAGATGTGAAGAGGATCTTTACCAACATTGTAAAACTATCAATTTGGTTTCTATATGCAAATAGATGTTTGCTGGACTCGATTGCATTTTTACCGATCTCCGATGATTTAGTGCCATTATTAGGACCCTATTGATATGTGTTAATAGATTACTTTTGGAATGGCTCTACGTTCCTCGGCTGCATTCTCGTAGACGAAATTTGAAAGTGTTTCGCTTCAAAATATTTCTCTCTTTCTCCGAAATCAATATTGACATTCAAAGCTGATTATATGCTCTAGATTATTTGCCTCGCAAATAGAATGATACTATTCTCCTCGAAAAGACTACTTTCATAGTCGCAACTGGTCTGAAAGAATAAAACAGGTACCTATAGCTAGAGCTTAGAAGAAGGCTTTGAACTTCCGCTAAAAGAAGATCCAGCAGCTGAAATGGTTGCTAGAGTAGGGAATGTGGCAGTTAAAACAACGTTCATTGCTGCCAAGCTTGTCCCGGACATCAACCGTAATCAGCCGTCAGAACTAGGATAAGTTGCCTATGTTGACCTCATCAATGCTCATCTAACAATTCAAGCGCCCTTTCGGTGCCACTTACGGCAAGGCAAACATCTAAACGCATCAAAGAACATCAACCCCTCTTGGGTTAGAAACGGAGGAATCGGAGTTGTTTTCAGTTTGACTGTTTCTATACTTGGTCGGAACTGGACATCGGGTTAATGTTAATCGGCTTTCACCATCATTTATCGAGGCCCCACAACACAAATACAAGGCTGTTTTAATTAAAACGCTAGCAACAGCCAAGGCAATTATCATCCACGTGTTGAAGCCATAATTGTGTGCTCAAAATACACCTATTTAAGCTTTAAACCTCCCTGACCGAAGCGGACCACATCACGCATGAGCTTTGTGTTGACCCAACTCAGTTATCAACGCTTAAGTAACCCACTCTTATCTGAACAAGAGAACTAGAAACAAATGTGTGCCTCCCGCATCTTTTTTCTATAATTATTTGATCTCCGCTGTTTGACATCAACACCACACCATCCCGCTATTTTCTTACATTAATGCGGTTGTATTGCATTGAGAAGAAACCCACCGGAAACATGTCTTTTCCTACGATATGTGCTTTGATTACGACGATGGCTTATTTGTGATTTGATGTTACTAGTTTTTGCCTGTGTGTCGACGAATTTAAGCAACTTCGAATTTGAACTCCATAGTCGATTTTTAACACATCGGGACCAAATGAAGTTAGCAGTGTACCAAAACGTCGGCGAATTATCTACCGACTGTGTTATTAACACTATTAAATTCACTCCATAGTCTATTCGTAGAGCTAGACTACTCTCGAGTTTTCTTTCGTCCTTGATACCTTCCACATGAGCCTATATTTGGTGATTCACAACTCTAATGATTTCATTCGTCAATAACTTAACCGTGGCACCCCGAGCGTAGTCTACTTCTTGGAACGTCTGTGAGTCCGAATTTAAAAGTTTCCTTCGTCAGCGTTTTCGAATATTGCTCAAAAATTCCTAAAAGCATTCGCAAAATTTGAAAAACTAATTTCATTCATATTCTATCATGTATTTTGGAATTTTAAAACAAAGTAAAATCGAGGTTTGTCAGGCGATTCATGCTGTTAGAAGAGGTTTTCTTACCGACATTAGTGCTCATCAAACACCTTATACGTACATGCACTTTATCAGTCTAGTTCCACCTATTTGCAATCTATTCTAAAGTTATTTCAGGATGAGGTTACAAGTCTATAAATAGAACAGCATTGCGACCGAAATACCAGTTCAAATAAAAATTGCGCTAAAGAACAATAGATGATTCCGCAGACCAATGCTTTCCTGCAACCGCCAGTCGATCAGGTATTTTACCCGCATCATTAATTTTAGTCACTCTGTTGTACCCCACATCATTCACCAAGTTAGCATCAATAAACTCACGCACACCCTGTCCCAAATCTCAAACTAATTATTATGACCTGGTCACTTTTGACTTATTTTGCTGTCCATTTTCATACTTTACCTATTTAGTTTTGATTAGATTGACTATGCAATGGCTGCCAATTCTGCCTATGGGGTTCAGGAGCCATTCTGCATCGGAAAGCCACAGCATGGTAGGGGGTGGATGTCTCTGGTTGCGACTAGTCATCCTTTCAGTACAGCCCGCATACGGTCAAGCGTTTCAGGTAGCCTCAGGAAACCCTATTCATTGCCCTTACGTGGTTGAGAGTTTTGTCCACGGGGGTGAACGTAAGACTAACTTCCGCCTTGGTAACCCTCTGGCACTTTGTCTACAGGAATCGGCTGAAAATCTTGATCACAAATAAACTAAGCAGATGCTTGCGAACCACACACATGCCTCTTCATGCTTGTAACTAATGGTCACCGACTTGATTGAGCGTCGCGGTTTGATCTCGTCCAAAGGACGAGTAATTTGATAAACTGACAACCGCCACCCCCAGAAAAAAATGAATTGCGGTTTACATATACCATCCTGCTGTCTTGCGGGTGGGTCCTTAGGTAGCCGAAGGCTCCAACTGTTAATTTTCCAAGAGAGGTTACCCGTCCGTTGCCCAATGTAACCTATCGGTATTCCACTCAAGTACAAATTATGAACCAATAAATTTCGAATGCAGACTGTGGTTGCATAGTAATTTGTTTGGCACTCAGTCGTCTGTGAAATATAATGCATTAATTTATCATTTATTCCACACAATTTGTAAACATCAACAACTGAGGAATTTACCCATAGACGACGGTTTGTTTACCAATCTCTTGATTCTCACTTCCAAAATTCAGATTTAGCGGTCACTGGGTGAATTTTATTATAGCGACTTCGTTGAAAGTTTTTCCGTTTTTATGGCTTGTTTTAGAATTCATCCGATTTAAATAAGGCATTTGAAATTCGGACCGGGTGTGCGCATGAGGTACCAACCAGGCCTTCTCAACAGATATGGAAACTAGTTTCTGGTAATCTTATAGCAACTAATAGCAGTAATCTCTGTGAAAGGCTTTTATCGGTGAAACGGCGAAACCATATTCTGGTTGCGGTGAAATATCAGATATTTGAACGATGCAACTTACGACGACAAATATTAATGCGTTTTCTGGTATGGGGGCCAGTGAAGCGCGTAAGCCGCTCCACAGTACTTTGACGGAACTCCTGTAAGTCTTTCTCATCTGCTGCCATTCCATGAACCGTGGGAAGCTGCATGCAAATCTTGGTGGCAGCAAGATATTCTGTAGCATTTCACTCGGTGATACGCACAAACAGAACGTTTTGCTAATGATTAGTGCACTGATTGTTCACTAACTCAGCGGATGCGTCTATCGCTCATTACCAATCCTGTTCAACTTTCCTCGATATAGACAGATCAAATGTTTGTAAGCAAAGGAGATCCAATTGAGTATCCGTTTGACACAATCCATCGTGGTACAACGACTCCGACTATGTATCACTCGATTGAGGAAATCCGTTGCCAAGGTATTTAAGCGGGTAAAATTAAGGCCCCGATGGAATCATTGAGGTTGTGAGCCAAAGTTTATTGTCGGGCTTCATACCGCGGACCTTAACACTCGAAACCTGTCTTGGGCAGCGAGCTAAACCGTTTGATCACCACCAAACACTCCCGTTGGGGACAGAGCAAATCTGTTAACGAAGGGAATCCTTTCGGGTCGCTGACTGAAAACTCAGAACCACTATCCCCAAATTCTGCCGGTTAGGTCAATAATAGCAAGGGAACAACAGATTGCAGATGCATTCAGGCTAGTATCGAGCAAATTCCTAAAGTATATCATATTTATGTGCAACCTGATTTTACCTGTGGTGAATACTATTGATTCCCCATATACTAATCAAACTCCATAATGCAATTAATTGGGAGCTCAAGTGAATGTTTTGTCGGAATGCAATGATTTCGTTGGGCATATAAACTGGATCAATTGATTAATCGATTTAATTCAAAAAATCTGGTCCGACTGGTTCCCCGGGAGAAAAATGGCTGTAAAAATGAATTCCAAAAATCAAAATTTAGGTATTCTGTTCACATCTGATTAAACGGATTTGTCAAAAGTTGCCACCTGTTTTTCAGGAATTTACAGCCCTAAGTCCATGAGTAATTGCATTGGTAAGATGAACATTATTTATAATAAACATGTAAATGGTCAGTGACAACTGCCAATCATACACACCAACGTCAATTCAAGTCCACCTCCCCCCTCCCTCGGCAAACACGCTATTTCTATATCTTCAATCATTTCTGTCGAATGCATTGTTAATAAATCCTCCATCCCGACAGACCAAAATGAGGAAACTAGTTTCATACCTGTCGTAACTGGATTGGCGAAAAAAGTAATATTTGGTTTTTTTCTGTTGTCTGACCACGAACAACTTGTCAAGGGACGTAGATCCGTGTCAGAGAGCAGACTGAACATTGAACGCACACAGACTGGGAGTGCGTGAATTCTCATCGGTGAACAATTAGTCCGCATCAAAAGAGAGCCAGAATAATAGAAAATCTTCTTTCGATCTTCTCCTGTCAGATGTTAAATAGTTGATGCTAAACTAAATTTTAAATACATCCTCTGACTAGCTCGTTTGTGATTGATTAAGTGCCAAAGAAGATAATGGTCGGACTTCAAGCAATTAGGCTGCATCTTCCCCTTCTGTATTGTCGTATTCATTTAGATGGAAAAATCGCGGAAAATTGCAAAGAGATGATTGTGTATGAGGTAGAAGGTACGCAACAGTTGTTATTGATAGGGTATCGTTATCATTGCTATTGTGAACTCACTGATCCCATTGGTAACTGCAAGCCTGGTATCATGTGAACTTTACCACACTCAGACGCCAATCAGACTACTGCTCTACGACAGCCCCATGAGACCTAGTTATTATGATAGTTTGGAATAAGTTTCCGATGTCAGCGTATCGCACACAATCATTAAGCCTACATCTCGAAGGAAAACCATTGTTGCCGAAAATGTGACAGTGAAGAAACCTGAATAATTAAAAAGAAATAACGGATTGGATGTTACAAGATGGACGCCCAGTAGTGGCCTTGAACAGCCCAGCGTTATCAGCCCTTTAGATAACATGATACACTTTTTCTCGTTTACTGCAGTTTTGCAACGTCAATAAATACCTAACAATGGCCACAATGAGAGTTTTGTGTTAATACCTATTAGTTCCACATCTCCACATAGAAACGCGCTTAGTAACCCCTAGGTGAACCCAGGTAGAAATGTGTACCCGACGATTTAATTGCGTAACTGCGTTTCTGTTTTGTCTAAGTAGGTGGCATCATACAACCAAATATCAGATAAGGTTTGCATTTGGCATACACAGACAGATGCAAATATTACAGTAATCGCCAATTCGATGGGACACAAGCTGTCTTTGTGTGTAGCATCTGCTTTTCTGGAACGCGTATAACCTCATCTCGGGTTCGTATCCAACCTTTGAAGCTCTGGAACTAGCAACAATCTGGTCAATTGCCTTGGGGAACAATGAAAGACAGTATGAGAAAAAGCTGTACTGACCAACTGAAATGGGAAATTTGAACCTTGGCTTTGATTAAATAATACGTTCCATAAAATGAGGAAAACAGTTTTAAGCAATCACCCTTCCTTTGCGAAGCCCTTTTGTTCAGTAAAAGACGAGTATTAAAGTAAGCCCCAGTTTCTTTTCGATCACCTGAAATCGGTCAAATATGATCGGCATGCTTAAGGGAACTGTAGTCGATTAGGCAATTTGGTGATTCAAGGTAAAAATGAAGGAAGACCTATATTTGGTATATATTCACGATAAGAGCTTCTAAATATGTGATAAAATCAAATTCGCTGGATGTTTCTTCACGTTTTGAAAAAATCTAAAGATTTGAGTTGCACAATTTCGAATTCCCTAGAGTTAGTTCATCGTTAGCATAGGCTAACACAGCACGTGGTATTAAATGCAACTACTCACTGTGTTCCGTGTATACCTACCAACCTCATATTGAAGTAATCAAAGGTACCACGATGGAAGGAAAGTGTTTTCTTCATTACTGATTAAACAAAATGCAAAATGCATTGTTCTGATGATCGATGAATCAAGTACCACTGTGATACGCGTTGTCTTCTTGCTTAGACTGATTAATCTGTGTTTTCTCTGCGAAGTCAACCTCTTGTGATCACGCGTTACTTTAGCAGTTGGCCTTAGATAACTTTTTTACTTCACGGTATCACAACACAGCTATGAAAACGCAGTCCGTACACCTGCACTGCACACAGATTCAGGTATTTCATTGAGTAACTATAAATATTGGGGCAGTATTGTTCTGTTTCTTTTTTCTCGCTCGGCAGTGAATTGCTCCTTCCTAATAAAAAAAAACAACTTGAATCATTATCGAATTTGCAAGTTAACATAAATTGACAATATTTTCTCACGCAGAACTTTCAAATTGCTCAGAAAAGCAATGCTTACTCGATTGAATTATGAAACTAGAGAAATTCCAAAACACTCAAACAATCCTCCCACGGTACATTACCTAAATAAATACTCAGAGGTAAAATATGAGATGCATCGACGCTGATCGGCAATTTTGCGTACTCCTAATCAGCTGTCCATCCACACCGAACAGAACGTTACCCGAGGAATATCTTATATTGACGAACACCCAAAATTCACAGTCCACCGTCCAACGTAACAAAGTAACAGGTCAATAAATCGTTCAAATTCTTCCCGTATGATCTCAATCCGGCGTTGCTGGTGACCCTGATTACAAGCACATGCATCAAAACAACTGATTCACACCACATCTTTACCCAAACTTTGAAACATCAACATTTGTAGAAAATGATTTTTTTTTCAAAATTCGTTTATCTCAGAATATTCCGGTACTTTTTCATCTGACTCGCCTGCTGTGGCGTGACTAAGGTTTGTACGTTGAGGCTATAGAACTTGGCCTTNCTTGGCCTTGGCTAAAGCTTGATGAGAAGAGGTGTAGTTTCCTTCACTGATGTTAACCAAACGTAGATCTCTCTCACCTAACTTTTGTATTACAGACCTGTTTGGCGTTGATTTCCGTGCTTAATATAGCATATAAAGTGATATGTTTACGTATGCAATTGAGAAAAGTGATCATGTGGCTTCTTTCTACGCTCATATTTTAAGTTAGTTCTAATGTAAACCACTTTTAAAATAAAATAAAGCAGATGAGGATTTAGTTGCATTGCACGAGCAGATTCATCGAACAAAACGCAAAGGAAACGTATTGGAAGGCTCGGAGGCACTGGGCACGGGTTTCTACCTGATTGTTTCTCGGTAGCATGGGAAATCCAGTGATTGAGAGAGGGAAATCTCAGATGCAGTGCAACCATACTACTCACTTGACCACTGGGCACCTGGGAAGGAAGCTTTACTTTAATATTGCGCATTGCGAACAACTCCTCACAACAGCAGTTTGGTATTCATTGTTAGTGTTCAAACGAAAGATCGGTTGGTCCGTTTTCGTTTCAGATCCGATTTATTATCGTGCCATTCTGTTGCTCGCCGAGGTTTTCAAACGATCACCTGTGTCACGACCTTAGTTGTTAACCTTTCTGAAAACCCAGTAGCCGATTAGAATGTGCGGAGCATCGCGTGGCGATTTACGTATCTTAAAAGTGCGCACGGTGAACCCAACCAGGAACGGTAATGCTTCTAACTGTGAACAGGATTGGTCGGGCAGATCTCAGCTCAGTGATCATACGAGACCTTGATTACGAGACTGAGCTCAAATTCCTCACTTTTTGATTGATCTTTAGCTTTTCTATTCTCATGCATTAAACTTTTGTCTTATTATGGAAAAAGAATAAGTTGGAATACATATTCAATTTTTACGACCTTCAAGGTTACACTTCCGTGTACTGGTTTTAGTTACAATCATATTCCCAGAACAAGGCTTTCAAGCCTTTATTGTAATTCATGGTCTCCTTCCGACAACTTTGTCTCGAAAAATACTGCATACTAATTTGTCTGGGTCTTGCACCCGATTTAAGGCTTGACCGTGATCATCCAAACACTCTACGTCTAACCAGCAGTACTTCTTAGCCGATTGTTCCATCAACTTGTGCAATAGGCTGTACACGCGGTGTTTCCATACATATAGTCTGTTAAGGTCCACCTCCGGTAACAGCCATGTCTCTGAAACATTAAGCAAAACTGATCAAACAGCTGCAGTACACATTTGACGAACAGGCGGATGTCGCAGCGACTTTAAAAGTGTTTTACAGTAAATGTGGAACGGTAGATTTGCGGATGATTGAGATAATGACAACGATGACCTTGTTGACCAAAACCAAAACCAAAAAGGAACTGAAAACAAGTCCATCATTCTTCATTGTATTGCGAGTAGCACTACAGACAGATGGTGAATAGTCATTCCAGACATCAGTACCAGTCGAACAACTCTAGTTTCAGTTCAGTTCAGTTTGAACAACAATCAAACATACTCTTTCGTGTGCCGGTTTTGGTTGCTGTCTTTTGATTGTCCATTTGGATGAATAGGAGAAGAACAGAAAAGTCGAAGGTGGAGTCGAAGAGAAAATTGAGAACTCCAGTAAACTATGGCTGCCAAAAAATTGAGAAAATGGAAGAACGCCACTGTTTACGACACCCAGCCATATCATTCGGTGTCTCTAACCATCGGGTACGATCTTCTCGTGGTCCCCAGCCAGGAAGCCTAACGGGACCTATGTGACCCAGTACCCTAGTCAGGGTTTTCATACCCTCGTGCCAGGTCCTATCTTGGACACTCTTGACTTTCTTCCACCCACTACTTGCCTCGGCGAACATCGCTTGCCGTGGCAACCTATTTGGTGACATATGTAACAAATGCCCCAACCAACATAATCTATGGAGGTTCACCATTTGCTCTAGTGGGCGACCGCGGATACCCAAAACTCTGCACCTAACCTCAGCATTGTTCGTCCGGCTGCTCCACCAGATTCGTGCAATGCTGCGTAGACACCAGTGTTCAAACACCGAAAGTCTGTCTTTGTCCCGCTTTCTTAATGCCCAAGTTTGTGCACCATATAGCAGAAATGGCCGAACTGCTGCGGCATGCACTCAGCACTTTACAGACAACCGGATGTTGCGATGGTGCCACAGATGTCTCAAGTTAGCAAATACCAACCGAGCCCTTTGTATGCGAGCAGACACTTCATCCGAGAAACGTCCACCGGGTGAGATGTAACTGCCTAAATAACAAAACTTATCCACTTGCTCTATTACTTCTTCAGTTGGAGTGAGGCTGGGTGCTGGACCGACCCAGTCTTGTAGTAACATTTTACACTTTGAGGGTGCAAAACGCATACCGAACATGGCTACACTGATATTCAAGCTGTCCAAATAAGCTTGCAACTTACCTGCATCTTCACTTAGTAGCACAATGTCGTCTGCATGTTCCATATCAGACAGTCTGCCGCCTGGAGGTAAATCGATGCCGCTATTCTCGCACGAGGGTAGGGCTGTTTCCACAATCAAATCTATGACAAAGTTGAATANCTTTCTGTAGTGAACTCGAGGGAAAACGTGCCGTAAGCTCGGACTCGACTTCAGCAGAGGTGATGGGTCTACAAAAGGAATGTCGATTCTCCAGAATTTGACGGAGTGAAGTTGTGGTCAAAACAACCTCGACCAGGTCTGAAACCAGCCTGGTTCTCACGCATGCACTCTCCACGTGCGGCAGACAATCGATGGAATATGATACCGGCGAGAAGTTTAGAGGCAATGTTGATCAAACTAATTCCTCTATGGTTTTCACAGGAGGATTTGCCGCCTTTCTTGTAAATGCGTATGATGACCGATTCACACCATTCAGCTGGATCCTCTTCCCTCTCCAAAACCAAGGCTGAACCTCCATCCTTAAAACCGATGGGGACAGCCCGTTGGGGCCGGAAGACTTATGCCTTCAGAGGTAACTTATTTCTCGGGTAACCTCCATTTCAGATGGAGGACTGACATCAGCTGGCAGTATTTGCCCAGTCAAAGTGGAGGGTGACAGATCAGATGTCGATGGGGGCCAGTTGACCTGAGCCTTGAAATGTTCAGCCCATCGATCAAGACGGCGTTGCTGATCGTGTATCAGTGTGCCATCAGACTCTTTAATTATCTCACTTAAGCCTACTTTCCTGGGGCCTGTATTCAAAATTAGACGGAAAAATTGCAACTATTGCTGATAACCATAGCCTTCTCCATCTTTCTACATTTCTCTACCCACCACTTCTCTCGGTCATTCCTCAGACTCTTTATGAGCTGGCGTTTTAATGGATTTGCTCGCTGTATCATATGTGGTATCCGGAGGCGGGGTTCTGCGGGCGTCCAGCAGGGCAGCCGAGGTTGCCGAGATCCATCGTTTGGATTTTGAACCAACGCCAGGATCCGACCTTGTTTTTAATGATATCTGCATTGCTTACTTGATTTGCTTCCGATTATCATTAAGTCCTTCGACTGGTGGCTGAACTGACAGGCGATTGGAGAGCTCCGCTTTGAAGACCGATTTGCAGCCATCACGGATGCTGTATCGTGGGTATTCGTTGTCGGTGACTTTTCTGCCGTTGTTTGCCAGGCGTAGGGAGAATTTGGCTCGTAACAAGGCGTGATCTGTATCCACAGCTGTTGACCAGTAAGAGCGGCAGCCGTGAATTGATCCCCTCCAGCGGTAACTGATGGCGATGTGGTCAATCTGGGTCCAGCGTTGTGAAGAAGTTGGTGGTTTCCATGTAAGACGGTGACGTTTCTTGTGTGAGAAGTTCGTGTTTGACAAGAACAACCATGGTCCGCGCAGAGTTGAATTAGGCGATCTCCGTTGTTCGTCCGGNCCCCGGCGACTACTATGATGTCCGTTGATCAAAAACTTTGGAGTAATTGAGAAAAATCCTCGTAGAATTCATCCTTGATTTCAGGTGCATATACCGATAAGACGAATAAGCATCGACGCTTCATCCTGTAGCTGTTGATTCGTGCTGAACCGTTGAGGCCTACAGCGCACAGTCGGCTACTGACCGGAATACAGTCAAGAAGCGAGCGCTCCGCTTCGGCACTTGGCGCAATCCGGATACCAACAACACCGCGAACTACGGACGCCGAATCGTCTAACACACGAAGGGTGAAGTGCGAGGTTGGATCAGGAGAACGCAGGGACATAATGGAAGTGGGGTCTTGTATGCGTGTTTCGGAGACACAAAATACATCTAAATTGAAAGTTTCAAGGGTTCTAGCTAAGGTACCTTGTTGACTGATCTGATAGTGTGCGAACATTGAATGCGGCTAAGTGAAAAGGGGATTTTGGCTTTGAAAAGCCTATAACTTTTGATTATCTGGCCTTGCTTGTAAAACACTGATTGATATTCGATGGGTGGTGTAAACAAGAGGCATCTGGGATTATTTGGGATTGATAAGAACTAGACATGGGAAAGATGGTTTTCCAAATGGGTTCCTAAACCTTTAGGGCACGACATACTTTGCGGCAGCCCACACCGACGAAGGGGTTTATCTTTGGAAACCATAAATGGAGCCTTCGACTCAAAAGTCTGACCTACAAGGCGTAAATCCGACGAGGGAGCGTGAACGAAGCACTCGTGTGGTAGCTTCTAGAGAACTGTCACGCAAGGCCTTTCGGTTAGGTTTGTTGTTCGCTGATGCGTTGATTGTCGGTCCGCTTTCCGAGATCGGCCCTTAGCCTCATGCACCCAATGAGACAAGCGGAACGTGGACGGGACAGCACCTTATTGGATGGGGGATGCCCAGCTTGGGCGGGCGGTAGCTGTCCAATGAAGTGCGAAGACTTCTCCCACCGTCGAGAGAAAGCCCCAAGTACCCCTCTCCTACGTCCATCTAGTGGATTTTTTCGACCGGTAAACTGCCCCTCGCCGTGTTTATTTGCTTGAGTGACCTCTCCAGGGGCGGATATAGATAAGAGGAAGCCAGGAGGTGCCCAAGCAGCTGGCTTTGTGAGACTGAACTTTGTCTGGCCTCTACCTGTTGACCTTTCNTGGATCTACGGCCGTGAAAAGCCATCCTGTGTAGCTCGTAGAGACATGGAGGCACGCAAACCATCACACCAGGCCAAGGTGCAGTCTCTTCGTGATAGGAACAACTGTATTACCGGGTTAGAGTTGTACCTGGACAATCTGAAAACTAGATGCTTGAGAGCACAGATTAAAAAGCCCGTTAACGCCTTACCAGGTTTCGCATTTAACAAACAGCCATTAAAATAGTTTTCCACTGGAGGGAAAATTGTCCAGACTGACCACGTTTATCCGACTTCGATAACGACTATTACAAAATAAAAGCATATTGAAAACACAAAGGCATCATGTCAACATTCAAGCACCACCTGTATACTTCCCGTGAGCTTATTCATGCCCATCGCGTTTAATACAGACCAGGCTTTTATTTGATCATGCAATTGATAGGGCGTGAGGACAGATTCGAACAGCTGTTTCATCCTTGTTTGGACTCATCAGCAGTGCGTATTGTGTTTTGGTATCTACTGGGACCTGAACAGTGAATCTTCCGTTTGTTATATAATACACAGTTGTGTGATAAACAGCGGTGGGGTGGGCCTCATAGTCCAGAAGACCTTACGCTCAGTGATAGAACCTGGTAAACTAAGCCCCCAGACTTGGAATTGAGAACCACCTGAGGCCCCACTAGGTTAGACGTGGTATTGAACTGCACGAAAGCGAAGCTACCTAACACTAACAATGGGTGGCGGTGGTGGAGCTCAAACCTTGGGTCACAGGATCCGAAGCACTCTAGTGACAGTGAATAAACCACTGCACCACCGCCGACAATGCCAGATACACAAGCGCGCGGACACATACGCATAATAAAACCTAACCAGATTTCTTATTTCGCTTCACTTCCATACGTTGTTTAATGCTCTACGTATGCAACCGACGAGAGTATAACAAAGAAATTCCTCTAGCACTGTTCTTATTCTGACTTGTCTGTTCAAATAGAGGAGAGTTTGAAAATTATTCCATGCGACTATGCAATCAAATTGATGAACACCCACCGAGGGCAAGGCTCGCAGCGCGAAGGCTCTCGGTTCTGGTGCTGACACCATCGATAAATCCAAACAAGTCGAGTGCTCTCTATCGGTCATCATGATTCTCCCTCGGAAATCAAATAGATTTATATGTAGGCAACTAACAAACACCCAAGGAGTGAGACCCACGCTAGAACAAGAATACGGATACCCCGGCGCGTGTGAGTGCGCTTGTATGCCGTAAGAAACTGTAAAACTTTCATTTTATTTTTTTGTTCTGTTCGATTGACAGCTAGCTTTCTCACACACTAGGTATTTCGGGACTAACCTTAGCGCAGATTTTGCAGCAATTGTACAACTCAAATGGCTCCACATCTCTACATTTTCTGTGCTTCGGGTATTTTTGGTTCAAAGCGAAATCAGAGACAACTCGGATAAAACATTTAAGTTTGCATCACATTTCAACGTCAGTTTACGCATAGTTATTGACCGAACTTTCTAGGCAGCTCACTAATGAAGGTAAGATTTGTTGACTACTCCAGGTAACTTACTCTCCATTTGTTTGAGATGCCGCCCTCTTTTACATAAGCCTGTGCGCTTGCATTTCGACATCAAATCAAAATGCAACCTTTAAAACGGAACCTCGGTTTTGGAAAGATTAACAACTCTTAGTTTATCATAAAAGGTTGTAAGTGTCTGACTCACTGTCAGCGATTCACCATTGATAGTCGTTCGGTGACGTGAATAAACCCAGTAGTGGTCCGAGCACCCTTGGCATCAATCGCAATCAAAAAAGTCATGACCGCAGGTGGAGCAAGGAAATGAGCGCGGGCAGCGATGCACAAATTATGCGGAGAATTTCTGATTGTTCATTACTTATCGCAAGCTATTTCAGTCACTCAACTTGGGGTGACTGGACGGGCAAAATTACTCATAAATGTTTCATCCAACATCTCCCCCGCAAAGGGACTTCCGGTTGGACGAAGTAACAACTGATGTCGATGTAAAAGCAAACACACGAAAAACGTTATTGGAAGGATTTCTATGGTAAAATCAGTCAGAACCGTAACAGTGTGTCAGCACGAAAGGAGGAAGCACCATACGGGACTGAGATCTGGAAGGTATTGTATAAAGATAAGCGCTCTTTGTTAATGAAGCGAAAAACTGTTTCTTAAAGAAAATTAAAAACAGTTTATTATTTTTTTAGTTTTTGATAGCCACACCGTTTCTGTAATCGAAAGACGCCGGAAAAACAGCCCGTGAACGCAAACTAAGAAATCTGGTTCGATGTATTCGGAGAGATAATCCGGTTTGCACAAATCGAGATATAATGAAACCAACTTTTATTATCATTTAGTAAATCCAAATCGCGCTTAAAGTAACTCCGGAATATTGCGTCGTTGTTCAATATTTTCTGAGCAAAGACAATTATCCGTCAGGTATAAAACTAAAAGGCTTAATAATATTGTGAGAAAATCGTTCCGGTTTATTCGAATTCGTGGAATAATACATGACTACAAAATATGTTTACAAAACACGGAGTTAACCATGAATGTGAACCATGAGGCGGAATCTGATGATTATGATGATACTGACACAGAATTTAGTTTAGTATAACTGAATTCATGGTAATATCAAATCACCGGGGTACAAATCAATGGACGGGCTACATAAATTCTTTGAAGGACTTATGAAGTATAAGGGTAGACGGTGAGCATGTAAAACGATAAGGGCGAGTGTGAAAGTTGTGTGTGTCTGTGGGGGGGACCCGTCCTCCCACTGCACGCACAGGATACAGTTTTGTTTTGCACAAGGAGAAGTTGAAAGTAATAGATACGGTGTAACTGAAAGAATGCAATCTCGAATAAAGCTGTTTTATTTTGTGAGCAGACTGGCAGCTCATGAAGCGGAACAAGTATTGATTAATGTTCCAATAAATGCTTAAGTACAGTCGGGTAGACCAGATCTGCAGCATCCATGCCCCATACAAAATCGAGATGATTGTAACTAGGTAAAAAATAGTGCTCTATCACATTTTTTTCAATCTGACTCAAGAGTTTTGTTATGTCTGTTACAACCGCCAGCCAATCGTTTCCACCGTTGTACAACACTATGGGCATGGTCAATGTGGATAGTTTATACTCAGGTGGCGTACTCTGACCGTATTTTTTCATGTTCTTGGCTTCACCATAGTCGAAGCGCTGAAAATTATCGGAGATCATAGCCTTCGGGGTGAAGAAAAGGGGGAGAAATAACAGAAGGGATGAAGATAATGAATCGTAAGATGATTTTGAATGGAAAATAATAACCACACTACTTGTGGTTATTTAAGTAGCTAAAAACCGGAAGTATTTTTTGTAACCGCTGTGGTGACTCGCTCACCACATCGATCCCATCAATATTCTCTCAGACTAGCAACGGCGGAAGCATGAATAGTATGTTGGAGCTACCGGTAGTTAATGTCTACTCAAACGTGAAGAAATATTAATAGCACCACAAAAACAATCGATTTTCGGTTTGACCGTGAGCAATTCAACTTAGATCAAATAAAACATGCCGCTCAACCGTTCGACTTCGGTTCGGTCATTTCAAGCACAAAATATGAAACAAGCTAATGTTTTTTCGTAAACACTTTGCCTGTTTCCACCTACGAAAGACGACCAATATTTCCAGACGTATGTTCACCCACACTATAGGTTTTAACAAGTTGCACTTTCTTAAAAGTGCCTTTCTGTTTTTGCCAATGGTTTAGTTAACTTTCGACTGTTCGCCGAGCTTGGCAATTGGTTTTAAAACGTTTTATCAACAGCCGAGGTGACATTATCAGTGCTTGTGCCTCGGCTGGTAATGAAACGTTTACAAACAAATTGCCAAGCTCGGCGAACAGGCAACATGGAATTCAGTGCACCCGAGCTACGAGAACCGATTTTCAATAATTTGTCGACAAATGGTTTAGTACAATGCGAATAACGACTGGTGTTTTTCTTATCATACAGTATTGTGTCGCGGATTTTACCGAGGTTATAAGCCGGACAAACCACTCAAATAACGAGAAGAAACTAACTGCGACGAACTCTTACCCATGATTGGTGTTAATAATGTCTAATTGCAATTTGTTTTCCACTGGTAACCAACACA
The DNA here is from genome assembly GCA_900618425.1 of Echinostoma caproni. Lineage (NCBI taxonomy): Eukaryota > Metazoa > Platyhelminthes > Trematoda > Plagiorchiida > Echinostomatidae > Echinostoma > Echinostoma caproni. The sequence goes on from UZAN01039875.1 coordinate 81,659, forward strand.
CTCTATGGAGAACCTTAGAACGAATCACAGAAAAACAATTGTTTTGCCACACTGTTCTAAATGCTGTCATGGGCATCTTTCAGAGATGTGCGAATTGCTGAAGATTAGCAGTCTCTGTATTGATATAAGCTTTTTATTTAGTGGTTCATTACATACCCGGTTATGACATCGAGAAAAAATTGATCTACGGAAATCAAGAGTAGAAAGAAGTAAAAATTATCCAGATACCTCCACCTTTGAAGTTCCATCATTTTCCAGATTTCATTGCGCCATAAGGATCAATTTTCAGTATAACCACTTCCCGCACAATATATGACATCGACAAACTTAGCTCAGTGCCTCGGATAATGCAGGAGCCTAACAAGTAACTTCGAACATAACTGTACAAGATGCTGAAATTATATAACAAAGTTTGTAACTTTGAACACCGTTAAAAGTATGAAATTCATGTACTCGTCGTAACATGTTACGTCATAATTCTGTTTGGCAAAACCCTTGTCGCCAACTACAAAACAGAGTATTAGGTCAAGGCTAGTGTTGAGTGCCAAATACTTGATGAATCAGACATAGCTTTATGACCCTTTACATCAAGCCCCCTGTTAAGCGCCATCTATTAAAAATCTAAGTTACTATTATATTTGGTGTCCCGTCCCTATTCGGACTAACCCTTCCTTTAGCTCTCAAACCCGCAATTTCTCCTAGGTAGTCTGAATGTTATTTGACAACAGAGATCACATGTAAAGACTTCCACTGAGCAGTTCGATTTGGGTTTAGTTTTCATTCCTTCCAAAAGGTATCAGTATTCAAAACACCGTAACCATCTACTCTACCACACACACACACGCCCTACCCTAAGATCAGTAGTTAAGCTGTACAGATTGCTGTAACATTGATCCGGTGCTCGAATTCCATAACCGTCACCAAACTTTCCTACTTCCACAAATAGTTCTTTGCTACCCACTTCCTCCTTCCTAAGAAGTAGTCAAAAGATAGTGGGTATTAGAGGTTATTATTATTCCTGTTATTTTTACTTATTAGCAACATTCTAAAAAGCAGAAACGACAACTTTGACATAACCTATTCTCTGACAGGCAATATAATATATGTGTATATATTATGTATATATTATATATTACAAAAGTCGACCAGACACAAGACCACAAACTTCATCTTGCTGCATTGAATATTGATATGTTCCGCTGCGGATAGCAGTAGACTGCTATAGTACCTCAACAAACACGATGTCTATACTTTGATTAAGATTACTGAGCAGCAAATAAATAGGGCAGTAGATCCTAAGGCAAACACACAAGAAAGAGGAACCAAGAAGTAAGGAATGGTTTAAACCAACGGTTTCCATAGAAATGATCATAATTGAAGTAACCAACTAAATGAACACACAAAAGGTAAAATAACTTTTATTAAAATATTTTAAATTTGGTGCATTTTTCAAAACATGCTGAGTTCAGTTGAGTTCTCATACATATTAGTCCTACTTTTGGGCCCCGGAGTTGGTGGCTATCTTTTAGGCCCTCATTTGGGTAACCACGGAGAAAGCAGTCACCGGACGAAGTTAAATACTGAGAGGGCCGTACCAATATGAAGATACAGAATAGAATTAAACTAGATCGGCAAAAAAACTGAGTAGCTGTATGCATGCCAATCTTTGCGTGCATTTACCCACCGATTAGATTGGTCTTGAGGTCCCTAACGAAGAAGCCTAATGTGATTTACTTGGCCGAATTATCTAGTCCTCCAGATTGGGGGTTCGACTCGAATTAGTGTCTCAGTCGGTAAGATCATTAAAGCAGTAATCCATCTAAGTAGGTGGGCTTCTACTTCGCTTTACCCGTTGCCTTGCGGTCAGGTTCTTGTTAGAACTAAAGGTTTAGACGAGAACACTAATCGTTCTCCTGCTTAGTAGCTGGACACCCTAGGAGTCTATCAAACTCTAATGCATACACAAACTATAATTATTTCCACATTAAATCGGCCGTCGCGCAGGATAATTAGGAGTGTGTTGCTCAGACTTCCCAAACTGTTGAACTCTAAGTCTTCCAGACCCAACCCTCTCCCGTTACCCCTTATTCATATCCATAATATACCCCTAGCCAGCTTTTTCTTCACTCACCAAAGCTCGTTGGCTAGTAATGCTGTCAGTAGCTTGTCACAAAATAGACTGCAGATTCTGAAGCATCGTCAACCTCTCAATCTAGGGGTCTTCAACGTGAGTACACTGATGCAGGTAAATCAACAAGCTTGTCTAGCGCGTACAATGAACTCTTTGGGAATTGGTGTCTGCTGCGTATCGGAGACACGAACTCAGAAATCTAGTGTTATAAGCTACTTAAGTGCGCTGGATTTACCTCCGAGGTACTTCCTCCAAACATCAGATGACGACGAAGCTGTTCAGTAGGCTGTGTGGTGTAGGCATTGTATTCAATAATACAGTCGAAACATCACCAATCGATTGGTTCCCTGTAAACAATCACTTTTGTGCGATGCAGCTCCAAGGTCGATCAGCGTTTGGAAGGGAAGTAACACCAAGAGGTGTTCGTTCATCATTTCAGGGTATGCATCGACGAACTGCAGTTTTGACGCACAAAAAGACGAGTTTTATGATAAACTCACCAAACTCAGTCGGTTCAGCCGAAGATCCAACATAGTTGTCCTATCAAGTGATAACTGAGTGCATCGGAAGCGTGCCTAGCCGGTCACTGTGGTCTGCGCTGCCAACAAACAGATAACGGCGATCGAATTCTTCAGTTATGCTCATATCCGCATCTGTTCCTATCCAGTACCAACTTCCGGCACAGCTCTAAACGGATAACAACGCGGCGCTCCAATTCAACTGGCGCGCTAACTCAAATCGACCACTTGGCATTAGGCTAACGTTGGTGCGGCTGAGAACAAAACCGTAAACGGTATTGGATCACTTGAGTTGAGTCTGACCACACATTAGTTTTCATGCAGTTCACCCTCCGACTCACTGGTCGCAGAAAATCCCACCAACTCATCTCTTATCTGACCCAGGCGTTCATGCTCGTTTTGAATCAGAACTCGGCCTTGAGCTAAACGCGATGCAGCGTGGTAGTGTAGATGAACAGTGGAATTAGATTAGACGAGCAATGCACTGGGCAGTGAGGGTTGCTCGTGCATCCGAAGCGGTAGCCCGTCCAAGGCATTGGATATCTGGTAAGTCAGTAGCACTGGTGAAGAAACAGCGGATAATCCCGACCACTTGAGGTCAAAGCAGGCTAGGTGGCGTCTGCAACATCCGTTCACAAAGAACCTCAAGAAAGACCGAGAAAAATGGCGGGCAACAACAGCTAGTGAAATGGAAGTAGCAGCTGCATCAGGGAATAGTAAACGACTGTTCCAACTGATACGCAACACAGGAGATCGGTGAACCCCAGTTAGTGAGACAATCTACAACAAAAGAGAACAAGCTATTCACGGTAGGGAATAACGGCTGGACCCGTGGCCCAGGCACTTCAGCGAACAGTTCAGCTGACCGGGCGCTAACTAGGCTATCTCATCTGATATAGCTGAGGCACCGCGGGCAATGTCATGTGAACCTCCTACTGAAGCAGAAGTACGATGTTGCATCCAAGCCTTAAAGAAAGGAAAAGCTGCAGAACCGGATGGGCTTCTTGCCACTCTTTTCAAGATGGAGGCGAAGAACTCGTAGAATTCCATTACTGGTTTAATGCGTATCATCTAAATACACGAGCGCATCCCGTCATTCTGGAGGGAATCACCGGTCGTTCCAATTTTTAGGAAGCGATCTCGTAAAGACTGCGCGAACTTCCGTGGAATAAGTTTGATCCTAATCGTCACCAAGGCATTAGCCTGTATCATATTTTGACATCTGACGCCCTGCAGGGAGACAAACATCCGTGAACAACAAGCAGAATTTTGACCAGGTCGCCGCTGTTTTGACCAAATCTTCAAGTTGCGTCAAATCCTCGAACCATGCCATACACACCGTCGACCAACGGTTGTCGTGTTCCTTGACCCAAACGGAGCCTTCACTTCAGTTAACCACGAACTCCTTATGGGTTCGCTCCTTCATAAGGAGTGCCACAGAAATATGTAAATATACTGAGTTCACCCTACTGGCATATTTTTAGTAGCGTAGAGGTCTGTGGCGAGCTGAGTAGGTCGTTCATAACTAGCAGCGGTGTTCTTCAAGGGTGCCCTCTTTTGTCATTTCTGTTCCATTTCGCCATAGACGAAATACCGAAGAACGCACTTAGTGGCCTCCAAAATGTTGGTATTGAATTTGCAACTGGAGAAAAGCTGTGTGATTTAGGGAATGTTGACGATATCGTTTGTTTGTTTGGATGCATGGAGGATGCAGAAAGCGGTCTTGACAGACTTGCCTTTCGGCATGCGCTTTGCATCTGCGAGGTGCAAAGTGATGCTGTGAAACTGGGTGTTGCCGAGTCAAACTCTGAAATTAGACGGTCAGGAATTAGCTGAGGTTGACTGGTTCTCGTACTTGGGTAGGTGCATGACCAACGACAGTAACGCGTTTAAGGAGATAACCACCCTCATTTCTAAGGCTCGAACAGCATATGCAGGGCTGAAGCACCCGTGGCGAAGATGTGAAGTTTCAACCAATTTGGAAAATCTCCTTTACTGCGTCTCTGTATGATCAGTTCTGCTTTAAGGTTGTGAGACCTTGAACCTGCGAGCAGAAGACATCCGTCGCCTGGTGGTTTTCGACAATCAATACTCATTTAATCTGTCCCAAGTGGGATGGAGTGAACAGGTTAGTGATCTGGACGTAATTCGTCGAGAATTCATCGAATACAAATTTGCTAACGCGTCGAATTCAGCTCAATAAGCTCCGTTGGTTAGGACACGTTTTGCGTATGTCTAACGGTCGTGTACAAAATGTGCTTTATTTGTATTCGCCGCTTCAGACTGGAGAAAACCACGTGGAGACCAGCAGATGAAGTGGGGACGAGGTATGAAGAAATGCACATGGTGATTAGGTACAGTAGGTGTCTCTTATCTTCCGGTTTGGAACGCAAAAGACTCCGGACCGTTTATTTGGAGACACTGAAAGTTATCACAATAAACCGACAGCAGTAGCGATTTTTCTGTCACTTCTTATCATACCGGATTGCTTGAAATTGTTTGTACAGACAGTTGGACCGTTTACTCTGTGATGACCACAGAAGTTCCATTTCTTTCTGCTTCCCTAAAAATAGGCCCAACTCGTATGCTCTTCATACATTCTTATTTACTTTGTATAAATCATGAGTTTGGCAGCGAGCAGTGAAGTTCGCTTCACCGTACTCCACTATACCATGATGATGATGATGAATTATCTGGTCAAGGACGTCCATGAATATAAGCGGAGACAAAGTTCCGCGAAGCTTCAGCAACTTCCTTTTTCGTTGTAATATTAAAAGCGTCCGTGGAACATAATCATATTCTTGAATGGCGATCCGCCTTGTGATATACTGCAATTATTGTGAGACTAAAATTGATCGTGCAATGTCGAAAAGGGTGGGGGAAAATAGTTCAAGCAAGCTTGTTAAAAGTGGACGTGGACAAAAGTTACTAAATGTAATTTAAGACGCGCCCTTCCCAGGTCAGCAGCTGTGTATGATACGTACCTGACAATAATGCACAATATTTCGAACGGATGTACCCGCCGGAGTATGGGACAAATAGACTGGAAGCCGAGTCTGTGAATGCAAAGAAAACGAGATTACTACATCAGAGAAAATCACACCGCTTAATTGTGATACAGCATCTGTCTCTATCTAGTTATAACCGATGACTCATGCACATTTCAACAGAATTGTCATTCTGTATTGCGTGCACTCCATCTATTCGTGGCTAGTTACACAAGAGAGTACAACCGATCGGTCGGTCGATCAATGAAATCTCATGCACGTGATACATAGCGAACAAAAGTGTGAGGAAAAAGCTTTTAGTCAATTAATTTGGTGAATATTAACAAAGCAATACTACCTTTCACTGGACCAATTGAACAGGAGAAGCCAAAAATTTTAATCGAAGAATTGTGCTAAGTTTCGATTCATTATCCCAGTGCACATCAAATTAAATTTGATGAGAAGGTGAAGGTGAATAGACGAAATTTAACGAAATATTCGTTCGTAACAGTTTATTTGTACATTCTTTTATATCTGCAATATGCGTGTTTTATTATCAATAAAAAAGAAGTCGACCGGTGCACAAATTGGGAGTAAATATTTTGGAAGTTTTTACTTTCTGCTCCCTTGAGTACGATCTATGTTAATTACACCCCTTCCAATATTGATTGAAATTAATGCAGCACACCGCGAAAGCCTGTAAATTTACCCCATGCCTCGGGACGTCTTTCTGTATCCGGAAAAACCAGTTTTGTGTAAATACTGTAACACACCAGTGACTCAGGTCTGGGCCGTATTGGACCACTACTGCCGAGTGTTTTGCGATAATTGATTATCCAAACGAAAATGAGCGGATATGGACAATGCTCTCGAATGTATGTAGGCGGTTTAAACTTGGCAACCTCGCTCTTTCTCGTGGAGTAACTATAACCAGCACTATCATCACAAACATCAGTTATCAGAACAACTTTCAGATCTTTTGTTAATCCTATTTTGTTAAAATATCGAGTTATTCGCATCCATTCAAAAGCGATAACCATCATATGCCCAATGTCACTACAGAAAATCAGCCAATCCGAAAGATTTTGGGGGGTGATCTACCATCCAATAGCATGCATGCCTGAAGGACCTGACCTTGAACGAAGTTAAAATATCACCCGATGATGTGCAGTGCAAACCGTGCTTGTAAAGCCGATGGACATGAACATACGACTGCGCCGAGATATCAGACAGCAACGGACATAAACAAAAGTGGACACACACTGCGTGCTACACATATTCTATGGATCAGCTAACAACATTCGAGAAGGCGACCTGGTATTGATTCGCTTCAAATGGAACAAAGAGACCTGGATGTTTGCATACTTTAAATGCTTGAGATGGAAGATCATGCGGAACCCATTTGTCGAATATTTCGAACTCGCCTGATCTGGTTTACCTAATAATTCTCATTATGCTGTTTGAGCTTAAAGTAAGAAACATTTACCGCACTTATTAACACTCGATAATGTGCTTCAAGGCACAACAGATGCAACCTTTGGATTCTGTGTCTGCACACATTTTCCATTATCTGTTTTATTACACGTGGTGCGAAAACCCAAAGTAGACAGGATTCGGATGATTGCCCAGTGTTACAGGTTGCCATACTGCTTACTTAAACAAGCACATGTTGATATGTGAATAGAAGAGTTCGTCCCAATTTCTTGACTGAATAGGCCAACCCACACACGACGGTGGGGTGTTTGGATCGGAGTACGACCGGGCTGATCTTGTGCTTTTTGTGCGGGGCTAGGGCGTACACACACACACACACACACACACACACACACACACACACTCGTCAGACTCGGTCGCCCCATACGGCTTGTGTGTCCATTCGCAACTATCCATGTAAGTGATCTAGGACGAGGATTTTGTAAAATTCTCAGACACCTCGCTGGTGGTGATGCATTACCATATGCAGATTTGGTGAATCGCAAAATTATCTATCGCTAGTTATTAAGTCCAGGTCTCATCAGGAGCTCTAAGAAAGCATACATGACCTATTTATTTATACCTTTGAGATATATTATAATCTTCAACATAACGAAATATTACCAGTGGTCCACCAACCGGGTTTTTGCCCCAGATGTCGGCTTTTCGTTCTCTCACTTTGGTGGAAAAACCTCCTCCACGAGAAGGCTTCCTCAGCAGAGGCTATTCGAGACGCTTGGTAATATGGGAGCATTTCGGGAGGTGAAAGAGAAGGGTGACCAACCGTAACCCTAGACACCCACCTCCAATCATACTGAGGCTTTCGGAGGCACAAACAAACAAACAATGGTTTATAATGGATCGGTTTCACGTTTACGCAGCTACGGACAGAACATACGAATTTACTTTGCACATGAAAAACATTCAATCTGATACCTGGATCATATGCTCTCTAAATTGGTATCAATCTGTTTAGTCCCTGTGGCTGAATGCAACCATTGTATCCGTAAAATCGTAGTTGTAAAATCAAGTCTATTAGGAAACAGTTTCTGTTTGGTTGGTGGTCCAACAGTGATTGAAGTTAATGATCTACGAAACAAAAGAATGACGAATTAAAAGTACAGGCCTACCATATTGGTGTTTCCTCGATTGAAACCAGTAAACAGAAATATCACATTCGAGCAAACGGACGGAACACGATCGTAGCGACAAAGGATATCGCCCAAGAAGCGAATCAGAGCGGTTGATGGTAAAAATTCACCATGTCCGAATAAATCCCAAACATTCTCCAGTGTCCGAGCATAGTGTGCAATAATGCGCACTGGGCTCGTCATGTGACCGAGGTATGCGGCTGGTGCCAGAGCGATAAAAACATTGATACGAGATTGCAAGTCGGGGTTTTGACCGAAGTGAGCCAGTGCGATTTGACATCCCTGGAGTTGGGTAGACAAAAAGAGGGAAGGGGGGAGGGCGGTCAGAAAAAAGCACTTTTAAGTTACCTTTACCTGGTATATAAAATAACAACAGGACAGTTATCATCATCGTAGACTGAGATACAATGAGGCGAACTTCGCTGATTGCTGACAAGCCCACAAGGTATACAAAGTAAGTGAGAAAGTACACAAGGGATACAGTTTGGGCTTTATTCGACAGGCTAAAAAAAGTGAACCTCTATAGTCAACACAGTGCACAATTTAACTGTGCATACACACGATTTCAGGCGTTCTGACCTGATAAGAAATGACAACAGTTCAGTGTGTACAATCATTAACCATGCAGTGTTGTGCGCTTGTTTTATTTGCTGTCTTTTGTATGCCCATTCGGATGAACATTAGGAGAAAGACAAGAAGGCTGAAAGTGAGATCAAAGAGAAAATTGAGAATTTCACTTGACTAATTTTGCAAAGAAACTGAGAAGGCGCACGAACACCACTGATAATGACAATCACAACAAGAATGCAAGTGCTGTCCGTTAGTTGTCATGTCCTTCAGTGTCTCCAGCCAAAGAGTTACATTCTTTCAGACCCCAATCTGGAAGACGGGAGACAACTACTCCACCTAAATGTTCTGTGCATGTCTTCATGCCCCGTTTCCAGATCATGTGTTGACCACCAATCTGGAGCTGCAACTAAGTATGAAGCATCGTGATGTAGATGAAAGCTGGACGTGCTCAATAAGTGTTCTCGATGGCGAAGTCTGCTGATCTGAATTCTATGTGATAACTGATTTTCCACCGAATTACTACGCGAGGACTTATCTCAGAGTTGTTTACACGCTTGCTCCATCCAACCCGCACCAAACTAAGTAAGCATCGGTAGTCGAAGAATTCTAGACGCCGAATATCTTCCACGCAGAAATAAAGGGTTTCGTGACCGTAACTCATAACCGACCGCACATTGGCGCAGTATACGCGACCTTTCAGATGTAACGAAACATCAGGTAGACAACAAAGGTGTTTCAGTCCTGCGTACGCTGCTCGTGCCTTGGAAATGCAGACGATTACCCTCTTGACTACGCTGCCATAATTTGTCACTAATGAGTAGGAAAAATAATCAACTATAAGCAATATTTGACCATCAAGGATCAGAGTCGGGATCGGCAATACCCAATTTTGTAGCATCACTTTGTACGTTGAGGGCAGGAAGCGCATATCGAACGGGGAAACAGAACTTGCTAGTCTGTCAAGAGCGCTTTGGGCATCCTCTATGTATTCGAACAGATATCGTCAACGTTCCCTGAATCGCACAGATTTTCTCCAGCGGCCCATTCAATACCAACATTTTGGAGGTCATTAAGTGCGTTCTGTAGTATTTCGAATACGACGAAATGGAATAGGACTGGCGAAATAGGACACAATTGACGACACCAATCCTGGTTTCGAACGATTTGCTTGGTCCTCCTCTGGGGTTTAAACCTCAAACAGTCCATCGGATTGATTTTCATCTTTGGACGAGAATGGTTTCTTACAAGATTATTGAAACAATTCAATGGACTTGACTGAAGTCACACATATTGTCCGTAATAACAGGCAATGTTAACGGTGAGGGAACTTCAATAAAACCCAAGCCTTCATAAATCTACGCAAAAACGTATGTCCAAATAACTCAAGAAAAACTGATCATCCCTCTTCCATGGAAATCGACTAAATGAGACAACTTTCGATACAGTTTGAACCTACTCAATAACCGATAAGTCACATATCCTTAAGTTTCGATTAGGTGAAACAGCAGCACTGAAATAGAAGTTTACGTTTTCAGTGGTATTCTATAAAATGTTGATCGTTGACCATAGAACACATTTACAGTAAAATTTTGTTAAAACAAAAAGAGTTTGAAAACAAAAAATCAGAACGGTTTCGTGGTTATTAACTGCTACAGAATAAGGAAGAACTGAAAAGTCTGCTTGTGATTCCGTCACACCGTGCACTTAAGTTGTGCATCAATTTGAAAAAAATAAAAATAAAACGGCAAAATGGTAACATGAAAATGTGATAAAACTGTTGACTACATCTTCCTCCTGCTCAAAGACTGCTTTTGCATCTAATTAACTCGATGCGGGGCAGACAATTCAACAGTTAACTTTTTTTAAGGAACGAATAATCCTTTTGCACTGAATATGATTCCACCTGGTGTTTAACTATATAAAGGGACGTTGCCGAACGTACCTCGACTTAGTTTGGCGCACTTGGTAAATGACTCTAAATGCATCGTTTTCTGTCTGGTGCCCGGTATCGGCGAGGTGGGCCACAATCGCACTGGTTATTATCATCTTGCAACCCGTTCGATAACGTCACTTGGCGACGGCAGAAGCAGTGGCAATCAAAATCCTGAACCCACCACTTTGCAAACAGAAAAACATGGTTGCAACACTCCAGTTACCTTGGTCCGGCCCCAACCTACATGACGATCCGAATCATGACCTCAATCAAGTCGTGATGATGTAACATGGCGTGACAAGTCACACGTAAAAAGGTCATCGGAAATTTCGATAACTGACCTTGATCCCCTCCCCCATCTTTTCTCCAGTTGCTCCGATTGAACAAGACAGACATTGTTGTACTTTCACGTTTAACCTCAATGGCCCAATCACATTTCTCTCTACAGTTTTTATAAACACAGCACTGTCAATGCTTACAGACGAAGTTACGAAAACAAGCATGCTCGGTATGTTCCTTGTCATCTGAGTATTCATTGCAACAGCATATCACGAAAAGATAAAGCTGCATAATAATAATAGCAATAATAATAATGATAATAATGATGATAATAATAATAATATAAATATCTCAGGAAGCCACAAAGGGTCTGTATTTTTTCCGATGCAAAATAAGCCACGAGGAGAATAGAGAAGAGTTTGTGAATGAATATGGTTAGTCATTTTGGGGAATCGTTATCAGATACAAGTCCTTCAGTAGCTCTTTGTCCGTGATGATAAGGTTCAACAATATTGTTTGACTTGTGGCGTTTCGCGAGATAAAAACAATCAAAAAACCTGTATGTTTGCTAAAATTCGAAGAGATTTTGATTATTGCTAACATTTCTGGCGGAGGAGCAGAAAGAGCGACGACCGTGACATTTTGTAACCAAAATACTAACAATTTATTCACAGTATTTTCATCATAGATTAGTTCAAACAAGTAACCATATTTCTCAAATAGACTGTTGGTCCCTAAATGTTGAAAAGTTCCATTAAAGGACATAATCAAAATATTTGATAATGAGGCAATATTTACTGCAATTGCAAATGAGCAATTAAAACTCTGTATTTACATAAAGTTAGAAAAACTTACACAACGTTCAACGATGAACGGTACATAATAATAACCGATTCATCTATCAGAGCACAAGTTTCAAATTAAAGCTAGTACACAAAAGGGCCACCATAAGAGCTTTTATAAACGATCACTTATATTATTCAATGAGAGTTTGAAATAGTTAAGTATCAATCTGAGGGAATTATTTCGGACTGACGCCACTTTCGACATTCCAATCCTCATTTTACTCCTTTGTCCAAATAAGCAACCAAAATACCGCAAGTAAAGTGGTTGTAGGAACGTTTACGGTTAAGGTTCGTTAAGACTGAAACTGCTGTCTGTAAATCCAACCAAGAGAACACACAAAACGTTTCAAATGAATCCGGATTATTTTTGTCTGTGGGTGGGAGCGTATCCTTCATAGATGCTAAAATGAAAAAATGCTCGACAGAAAGCTATAAAGAGTCTGAAATTGCGTGGGAGGCAATAACAGTTCCACGTTCGATACCAAAGGCTTATGAACTCGCATTTAATTGATCATCCTCCGTACCTGGATTTCAGACCAATCAGTATATTTTCTTTTGACTAATTGATATCAAACAATTGACGTCCAGAATGATTTGCTCACCACATTTTATCCAGTCATGTTCCCAAGAGTAATTTCACTCTCCATGACTTTCCGTGTCGTAAAACTTCAAGAAACAAGTATAGACTTTTGCTCTCTGCTATTACTATCAGCATCCTTTTTGCATGTTAGTATGCGTGTAGGGTTCTGATTTGACTCANTTTACACTTCACTTCCTTGACCTAGTTATTCTCAGTATTGCACTCTGGGCATTGAGGTGATCACCTGATCACCTCACAACGATATGATCATGGCAGCAATTGGTGAAGTTCACTTTTCAATGACCGGAGAAAAGTGTTCAAAGCTGTCCGGTGCCGGTTTTGTGCTTGAAACCTTATCGGTTATTGACTCAACAGGTCGTGTAGTTGGTGAGTATTGAACGAAATCAATTTCTTCTCATGATTTAATGATTATGCAAACTACACGTGATAGATTGAGTTCGGTGTTTACAATCATTGTTCACGCACTTTGGTGCGGTAAGCACATACACGGCATCAAAATGGTTTTAAATCCACGTCTATAATGTTATTTTAACCTCTCTTTATCCAAGAAAAAACAGCTAAGTGAACCGAATACGGTATTTCAGGATTATTTTTGACGACCAAAAGTACCGCATTTGTTTCACCTAAAAAAACAGAGTACTTTTCAGACAGCACGAACCTAGGATCCGGCGAATCAAGATCAGTTCACTTTGAACTTAAAACATTCACCTATTAACGCAATTATGATAAATGAGCTCTACACTATTATCCCACCACTTTGAACAGGGGTGTTTCACTCAGCCCAAGGATGGTTCAGGGATTTTCGCTCATTACTTGAATCTACAGTAGCGTTGTATATGGGAAGAGCATTGTGAATACCTTGTGCTTGGTTATTTTTGATCATCTCCGTTAGGTCTTTCTGAGTAAACAAATCGTGGTCAGCATAGAAAGTTCATAATTTGATTTTTGCATACATTCTAACTTAATAAGAACTGATGACAACAACGTCCTTGCTGTCAGTTCGTTCTTGTGTCTCCAACCGAGCCGTGACAGCCCCCTTGGACACCGAAATCTAGGATATGAATTATCTGTGCAGTTGATCACTTCTTGTCTCTACGTCATATATCAGCCTCCATCACAAGGGGGAAACGGCAACCAATATGTAATAAGACGAACACTGTTCAGAAATAAACGCCACGATGAATTACTTACATTAATGACTGAAAAGTTGAGCAGAACAATCAAATTATGGAGGAAATTCAAACCAATTGGATTTGTATTTGTTTGGCATCTTTATAGAGTAAGAAGAGTGAGTCATCCTGATGCCTCATATAGCTACTTACTTTTTTATTCGTTCCGTTTCAAATGGGGAGTTCGCATTCCGTTGTAGCACTACATTTAATGCATTACTTGTAAAATTTATCGTTTTTCAATTCAGCTAAGTTTAGTTTGTACGACTGATTCGTCAGCACCTCCGTGATTCAGTTTTGTTGTTGCTGTTTATCACCCATTTAACCAATCGATGAAGAAAGGGGTGAAATTAACAGAAACGTTGAAGATATCACTGATACAGAAAGTGGTTAATGTAAATGTGGGTAAAAATTGAGTGGATGCATTGTTTCCGACATTCCGAAACAGTACGCATAATCTCTGTCACCCAATCAGGCGAATCCCTTGGTCAGCATCCAGGAGGCTCAACATGAAATGAAAGATCGATTTCACTTGTCAAGGCAGTCAAACCTGTATGCCAATTTATGGTTTAGCGATAACTAGCCTTCTTGTAACCGCATTCTGTCTCGGTAAACAACATACATCGAGGAAGCCTGTCCAGTGATATGCGCAACACATGCCCCAGATGCTGCAATGAATGGGATCAAGCAAGCCTTGAAGTAATTTCACAATGGCGATGACCTTAGCATAATCATGGCCTTCAGTCTTATCAACAGACTTGGGGAGGGCGAATTAGACTGCGGTGTTTTGAACATGCTCCACCCGCAACGGCTAGGGGTCTGCGCAGCACATTGCAAAACTTATTGTACTGATGCAGTGTAAACTAAACGGACCACAGGTTGTTGCGCAGGTTTGAATATTGTATAGAAATTTTCACAATTTCAGACGGTGTATTTAAAAGTAAAATATCAGTTTTTTAGACCTCTTAACTTCATAGTTAAGACTTTCGTTAATCTGCATCCATAAGTTAATGTAAATATTGTAACGAGCACAGATTTTAAAATAAATTCGAAATAATAGCATTTTGTCATGCACATCACCTCTAGCTTATATCCCAACAACTAAAATCACATGAGTTACCCATAGTGGTGATTACCCTAACATAGGGAGTGACTCCAAAATTCTGTTCTGCGCATCTCAGATGGACGAAGTAGGTTGGGGTAATGCCAAAACACCGTTTACAAATAATTTTCGTACCTCCAAAGGGGTGGCATAGCCGGCAGAATGAAGTAGCAAAATGAACAACATGCACAACTTAATTAACTGGTGAGTCCTAGTATCAATTATCTCTTTGTTTTACTTTCTTGTGCATGCTGTTTCAGTGTGAGTTTGCTCGACATGAACTTTCCCCANTTTCCCCAAATATCATTAGTTTGCTCATGCTTTATATGGGCATAAGCTGTTCAGTAGTTGTGTATGAATAGATGGGTTCATGTAATGTTTTTCTATTGTGAGGGAGAGCATTAAACACTTCCCTGATCAGGTTGAAAGGATCAGTATTTTGTCTAACTGGTTGTACTGATCAATCACTGAGGCAAATATGACGCTCTATATACTAAAACCGGTAGAGGATCATCACTCCAAAGAATATCTGACATCAAAGGTTTTTACTCCATGAGAAAGAAACTGT
>UZAN01039876.1:15943-30522 GCA_900618425.1 Echinostoma caproni
CGTTCGACAACCGTGAACTCGTCAATGCGAACACTGGTATTGGCAATACATAGGTTGTTTTCAGAAGTGGCTAATTTCATTTTGAAAATCGAAAGGGTGGAAAACATATAGTTCAATTCAACATTTTTGGTATCATTGGACAAATTTTAATGTTGGTCGATGAAGGAAGAGTCATCTAGACCATTTTTTCGATCCTAGCTGGACAGAGAGAAACGTGAGCCATAGAAGTCGACAAACAATCGATATAAATATACGGGTTATATGATCTCATGAGTAAAACTTGTACATCTCAAAATTCCAAATGTGATGGATAGCGTGGAGGTGTAATGCAACCAATCAAACGATGGGCGCGATTTATACTTTAAACCAGAGATTTTGGGCTCGGAAATTGGCTACTAATTCAAAACTGAATCAGTGGTTTGTTCTGTAGAAAACATGGACATAAAAATGGTGTAAACGATTCGGTTAGAGAATGAAAAACAGGAATAGGAGTGAGGTCCAAGTGTCCATTCACTATCATTTAACTCATATCAATCACTTTCGTTATAAAGAAAGCAATTTGCCAAGTGAAGCGAGCGTAACACGTTATTTTGTCCCATGTAGCCTCGCGAGTGACCTCAAGTGAATCACCTAATTTGAGACAAAAATCAAATTCGTCAACTAGAACCGGTGATTCCAAGGACCGACGGAGCCGATTGAGAGAGATGTCGAAATGAATCAACTTCCTGACCATGATTTGCCGTGGCACATTTCTCAATCACACTTTCACAATCAAGGACACCAATAAACTACTGTGCTCTCTTTCTTTAGAACTCAGTCTAATATATTCATTCATCTCGGCTTGCCGAAAATGTGACAACGATACAGATCAGGTGTTCATTTTTAAAGACCGATCCGGGTCTAAACGGTACGGTAAAGTTTGTGATTCCTTTGGTTAGCCCATTTAGCTTTGATTACTCCTATCCTGGATTCCTTCAAAAAGATGTCGGCTATCGTAAAATCAAGTTGGATATTGTTTTGCCCATTTTTCGACAGGAAAAAGTAGACTGATTTCACTTGCAAATAATTTGACCATGTGCACGCATTGAACGGCAACGATAAATCCACCACCCTTGAGATCGTCGTCTTACGATCGAACACATTTGTGTCCATTTGTCCACGACATTGCCACATAGTACCACTTTAAAATGCTCACTGCATTCCTTTTATCCCACTTCTTACTTACTATAAGGGGTTATTTCACAGTTATACAACAATGTAAGTGGGTATTGTTATAAAGTATTCATACAGTCAACGGACTTATCATCTGTACTCATTGGCTATTTCCGACGGTCTTGTGATCAAATGTTCGTGACGTAAGTACTACCGAAAAACACTCATACATGATACTAACAGTTAAACTGATAATTTGAGAGGCGTAAAATTCAAACTGAAGGTTATACTCCATAAGTTCGTACACACTAAATGTTACTCTCAATAAGCAAGCATTTGTTGCATACTTGCTCCAATAAATCACACGTGTACACTATCTTGGACACTACGAATCGATATGGGAGCCACTATTGTTTACGGTGATGCCATAAGTACACCCGGAAAGGAGAGGGAGAGACATTAGGCCTACAAGCTTGATAGCTAATCGTGCTCCCCCCCCCCGTCGCCGCCTGTCACACAAGTGGAACACGGTCGACAGATGGGGTACAGCAAAATTCGGGAATAAATGAGTTGGGTTGGTCATAATTCATAGTCTTTCCGCTTCAAAACAGCTCGGTACACTTCCTTCGCGAGGATCGAACAAAAAGCGTGGTTTAGCAAAGAAGAGGAGGGCATTTGGACAAAGAAAGAATACTTCACGCTCCTAACAGATTCTGGTTGTTTGTGCTCAATGATTGACTGGCAGCCGGATCAAGCGCTTCTATGGTCAGAAAGTGTTTATTTTCGATTCGATCATCTCCCACTTTTAAGCGGGGCTGATAATGAAAGGTTGAAAGCAAAACCAGTAAAAGGTAACTCATTCCAATGAGGGCCTAACCAACAGAAGCTTTGCCAGTGATCAATGTTATGGGAAGCTCCCAGCTTAAAAACCGGTAAGTGTAACGCGGTACATATTAGCTCCATTGAGCCGAGGCTTCGTTAAACACTGACAGACTTTATTCCCATTTAACTGTAAGCAAATATCAGTGGTAAATCATGTACCAATTATTTATTGTATGACAGTAATGGAGTAACGGATTTGATTTGTTTATATGATGCATTCGTCGTGTAAATGAGGCGTGAGCTCGCATAGACAGAATGTGGTATATCTTGTGAATTCAAAATGAGAAAAACGTTTGATCAGATGCCCGGTGACCGAGTGAGAAGTAGGCTTGCGTTCCACCTGTGAGGTGGAACGGGTTCGCGATCCCCAAAGGGGTCGATGGATTCGCCGGTACTGCACGGTAAGACTCAACCAGATCGAAAGAGCTGTCCAGCAGTGCTTCCCAGCTTTTCAGCTCAAGCCTCATTTACACGACGATTGTATCATATAAACAATTATTTATCGGCAATCCGTGCTTCATGGAGAGAAAAACTCCGCGAGGGGAGGGAGGTGAGGACGTCCCGACAACTGACGGCAACCAACCGAATGCGGGTGCTCTGCTTTGATCAAACCGAAATGTATGCACGCATCACGATCGGATTTCTGTTGCGTAATTCTTCCGAAGTGTTTCGGTCAGCAGTAGGGGCGGGAGGGAGAGAAATAGAAACGCATTCAGTTTTGACTCTCTGTGAGCGAGTCACAAGTATTCAGTCATGGAAGACCGAGTTCTTTTCCTAATTTTCATCACCTTGTAACGGACTCACACACACACACACACACACACACACACACACACACACACACACGTTTTACCGTGCCTAACCGAGGCAATTGTATTTTCACTTCATTAGTTCAGAGGAGAGAGTGTCCTGCCTGTTCTCTACTGAATTCCGTTCATCGCAGAAAGCGACTCCAAATCAGGGACGCGGAGGAGGGGGTGGGGTTAAATGAGGCTTGGAGCAGATAAACTGAAAGCACGCGGGAAAAACTGATGACCTTCAACAGATCGATTCGAGAATCGTTACACAGTGTGAAATTGGCATTGTTTATACACATGGTGGTGTTTGGTTTGATGTGAGGAAGATGGTTGAATACGATTATATTAGATGAGCCCATCACATGTTCTCTACCCCCACTGTTTGTCCAACCAGGTATATCCAGAGCTGTGCTCTGGATTGAACTCAGCGCGAGAGCGAGAGGTGCGTGGATGATTACATCTACCCACTTTCACTGTAACAACTGTGATGCCATGGCGAATGGTGGGCTATTATGTGAGGTGTGATATGAAAAAAACTTTTCAGTTGTGTGTTGGTAAAGCGGAATTTCCTAAGGGTATTGCTACTGGAAGCATCAGCCACGTTCTGGGAAAGCGCTGTGTGTGTGTGTGAGAGAGAGAAGCGATTGCTTTCTCTGGCCACAGTTCGTCGAAAATTTGTCTGATCGTTCCCAAAATCTGAAACTCATCAGTTCAACGTCATGGCCTCGACTATTTTGTCAACAACTCTGTGCCCGCCCCCCCCCTCCGTTGTGTGCGCGCCCGGGAGCGCCTATGAGCATACTGGTTAATGAGTGAGTGGATGAGTCAACAGAAGAGTAAAGGGAACATAAGCCCGAAACGCTATACGTGAACGCAGAGTGAACAAATCAACAGGTGTTCGTTTTCTGAACCCCTTCCCATGACCGCAGCACACACACACATCAAACATGAGCACGGTTCGTGCTCCGAATCTTATCTGCACCCTACATCCACACCCCAACCCCCATTTCGTTCATACCTTTCAACCTATCCTGATATCATGACAACTACTCGTGAGTCACAGGGCGGGAGAGAGAGGACTCACACATTCGAGCACGGGAAAACCGCGAAGCACCGCGGACCGAGGTCCGAGTGATAGAGATTAACCCCCGAATCTTGACAAGAAGTGCAACCAACTGTGACCACTGTCCCACTCGCGGGTATCGAACACAAGGCGGATTTCCGCTCAGCAGAGAATCCATGCCTATACAGATTGTGTGTGTGTGTGCAATGACCTTGTTCCCTGCTTGAGCAGATTCTAGGTGATTCCATGTTGAGGAATCAAGACGGCTCGAACGTTCGAACACACCGAGTGAAGCTCCCGATTGCAAGGTCGATGTTTCTTGTATGCGCTTGATTAAACGTGCAAGGGGCAGAACCGTTTGGTGTTGCCCCAAAACGTTATCCTGACACACAAACACATACGACAACGTAAGAACAGATGAAAGGTATACATACAGATTGATGATAAACGAAGAGTTTATCAGAGTTGAACAGATAGAAAATCAGCCAGACAGTTGATCACTGAGATTTTATGACACCAGAAACCCCGACTGTATTCATGCCTGGCTGAACTTATTCAGTCTTCTGATTCGGTAGTATGGGACGACTCACGACTCACTTGTCTTCGTGCACTTGAGCAGTTTTGCACCAATACGCTCAGAATCAGACTGTATTGTCGATTCATTTAGGTCACCCTGTCAAGGGAACTTGACAAAAGGGTTTATTTCCCGCACTCCCCGTTTGTCCCCTCATGCCTCGGAAAGCCTCAGCATAAGTGAAAAACACCAAGGCGGGTTCGTTAGATCAAAATTTTTCCCTACTCCGAATCAACTAAAATACAGTCTCTTACTCTACCAGTAATATAAGCACAACTGTGGGTTATAATCTGTAATATATAGCTATTTTTGAAAAAATGCTTGGAAGCCTGAATGTGATTCAAATCCAAGCGTGAATGTCACCCTAAAGTTTTAAAAGGCAGAGGCTCTGTCGTCTAAGCTGCGAAGCCGCACATGAGACTTTAACAGCAGGAGAAAAAATGTGTTATGTTATTCCAACACTGGATTCGACTGGTTGTTGCCGAAGTTTTGCGAACTTAGTAGAACAGTCCGGTTACTGAAAACGTGTATGTTGTAAACAACAACAAACTGCAACCAATATGAAGAAATAGCGTATTTATTATTTGCACGTGATCACATCGAATATCATTCGAGACTGGGAACAATCAGAGCTTTTCCAAGCGTCGAAAAAGTGAAGTATGATAGAAAACTTGTAATGGGTTGGGCTGAAGCTAGTGATGATGAGAATCTACTAACTTTTGGCAAGTGATAGCGTCAAGCGCACCGTTGAAGAGACAAAACGACTGTCTTAAAGTAGTGTTGGCTCCAGAAATGTAATCGTTTATCTTTACTTTCAATAAGGAATACCACGACCGAATTCATTGTCCCATCATTGTGATCTATTGATATATTGCGGAATTTTCGGTCGGTTTGCTAATCTGTACATACCATTAAATTATACAACTCCATGTTGACCTCAACATTGTGACAAACTATGTTCCCATTGAATTGATAAAGTTCTCCAAAATCTGCTTCACAACACACTCCAAAAGACTTTCATTTAAAAGATCTCGAAACGCATCAAAATCATCTTCAACAACATCTTTATGGTTATCGTCATCGTCTTCATTATCTATCAATCTGTCATAGCAAAAGTTTTGTCGCGTTGAGCGATGACATAGTGTTGATCATTAAAACTCACATTGAAGCAAACTGCTCATCGCACTTTATGAGAAATAAATAGAAATTCCTGGATTGCTTGCAATAGGAAAGAACTACAATCAACAAATTTTCTGACAACGACGACGATAATTTGATCCTCTTCGAATACCTTTTTAAAATCAATGAATCCTCGAACAACCCAAGGAATCCTATCTGAATGTCCCGCCATCATGACTGTGACCATGGGTCATTCACCAGGGTGTAGTGTTTGTCGCCCGCAAATGGCGATTCCAATATCGCCGGGGTACTTTGATTTTCGAATTGGTCTGTATAAACGGAGAATGGATCATTTAAACATGCCGGGAAGAAAGTGAAATGAACAAAAAACATACAAAGGTCGATATATATTACAAACTAAGAGCTCTTTGTGGATATATATATATATATATATACAGATTTTCTACGTTTCAATTTTCGACTTGTAAATCACCTCACGTGCTGCCCCGTATCCATGACAAACAGAAATGGATACATTGTTGTTTGGCATTTTGAAGTTTTATGTTGAGATTGTGAAAAGCTCAGTGTCCTCGGTGGGGCCTCGTAGCTCAGCTGGTAGAGCGTGCGCCGTACAAAAATGTAGGCGGCGTTCATGCGCAAGTTCGAATCCCACCGGGGCTACTGAACTTTTCACAATCTCAACAAAACAGAACTGGATTGTTCTAGGCGAGTCGAATGGTTGTGGGCAAGATAACAAATGCGAACAAAAAGCTATGCTCTAATGGGTGAGCGGTTTCAGGAGATCAAACACACTGTCCAAAGTGATGGTAGATTCATCTTTCACAATTTATGTGGAAAACGTTCATTGTGACATTGATGTTCTTAGGGAATTAACGATCTCCCAAGGAGTGAAGCCCACAGCCAAAATCATCAACAGTGCCTGGTGCTTCTGAATAATTCAAGGGACCAATCCAAGCTTGAAATTGATTGACCCATTCGCACAACGTGATGACTGTCGACCGTGTAGCTCAGAGGTAAGAGTTTGAAGTCTCGACCCGAAAGTTAGTAGTTCGAGCCCTGACAGGGACACAAAATGTACGCACTGCTGACGCGTCCCAAACGGAATGAAACAGCTGTCCAGTGCTCTCTGTCGGTTATCGCAGACATTTCCCTGTGGTCAGTTGATGAATTCATCGAAAAACAGCTTGTTTCACCTATCCAACTTCATTTTCATAATTAATCTTAAATTTTTCTCAGACTGCGAATAGTGTGCGCATAGTCTTGAATGAATACTAAACACTCGCTATCCATTCGTTTAGCGAAATCCAAAAATTAAACATTTGCAGAATTACGGATACACTTTAACGTTAAAAATGAACACGACCGGTATATCGATTGGGTCTAAATGAGTTGGATTTAATGAGATTGGATAGGCGGAAGACAAGATTAGTTTACGAAGAATTATGCTGCCTAACTGTGAGTAGTAAAACCATCAAGCACTGAAATGCTATCGAGAACTCGATCTCACCAATTGCGGATTTTACAAAAACTATGTACAAATAGTATAATAGCGTTTCTTCAAAGACAAACATAGCCACAATACAATGATTTTACCTTCCAGATTACTAGGCACTGCCAGTTCTGAAATTTCACGAGTGAAATTTCGTCTTCTCAATGGATATCAATTAGGGGGCATTAAATTGTTGGCCAAGTCATGTATTCTATTGGATCTAACGGTTTAGCAAATAACGCGGAAACTCGGGAAGTTTTCCTCCTGACTTAACTGAGCCGTTGATTCTTACAGCTCCACCCAGGAGTTCTCAGTCTCTGTCGATCATGAAAATCCGAAGGAATGGATGCCGACCTCTGATGCACGCTCCAAGAGAGCAGAGTATTTAGGCAAACTTTCATGGAAAGGTATAAAGTTCTGGAACAGTGGTCGTGCATCAGAGCAGGCATTTATACAAAACTATCAGTAAGCAACGGTCCAAGGAAAGGAAACAAGAGGAGGCCCTCCGTAGAGGGAGAAGAACGCATTCTGGACAGTAAGAAATCCATTTTAAGCATGAGAGTATAAGAGCACGTCTTTGAACCCCAGCGCGTGGTTGTTGTCCTGTTTCATTACGAATCACTTTAAGCTTCAATGGAGGCAATATGCTAGCAGTGAGTTAATCGAAGATGCCAATGTTACGTGAGGTGTATTGCTTTTGCCTGGCTTTTAAGATCATCTCCATCCTTTTTATTGCCTTGGAGTATCAAGAAATATTTTCCCATGCAATGGTAGGCGGTGGTGGCCCGGTGGTGGCCCGGTGGTACCCGTCACCATATCATCACCCCGGGGATGTGCGTTCGAATCCCATCACCACCACCATCTGAATTTCCCCATTGTGTGTTGAATGGCAGCCCTTTGATTGGCCGCTTCCCCCTACCTGAAAATTGTACCTTTTTATATTTAACACAAAGAAATGAAATGAAATAAGCAAAAAACGATCATTGAAAACATTTCCCCGCTCTGTCCCAGTCTGTTGGAAAGCTGATCTAGTCGGACAACAATTCGGTGAACAGCGAAACCGGAAGCATGTTTGCCCGATCTTGGTAACGTAATTTATTCACCGGAGTTCGATGACCTAGTGGCGAGAATAGCTTCTTTTTGAGATAGTGAACCGTTTGATCTCTTGGCTATGTTCCACCTCTTTGGTATCTTTTCTTTGCCTATAATTCACAAGTAAATTCAACCATAAGATGCATGCATTAGTGGTCACCTCGGGTTAAGCCACTCACCAGACATAAGCTCATAAGGTTGAGGATAATTGAGACCTAAATCCTCGGCAGGACGGCGTAGTTTGTGCTAAATTAGTCGCTTCTCAGTGGACAAACACGAGGTCTTTTGTTTATTCAACAATTACCAATGTACTCTGTGCCATCGGCAGGGATCGTGGAGTTGTAGCTGTATTTACGGAGTGGAGAAGGAACTGCAGGGGAGTGATCGCTAACTCTGAACCAACTCACTGTTGTCTTAGTTATGATAAGGCTTGAGTTGCGCTGTCAAATAAAACCAGTTGAAGTAGATGTGTCTTGTACCAAAATCCACCGAAACTGCGTAATCTTTGTCAAGCTGGCTTACAGTGTTTGAGAAGTTGAAGAAAAGTGAATGTGAGCGACACATTTACCGGGAATCTCTCCTGGTACATTCAGAACTCGAATACCGACGGAGCTCCATCTGCCACGTTCGTATAGCTCATCTCGAACCGGCAAGCATCAAGAGACAGAACCAAATTCAATCGATTTCTGCTGTTTCCAATGGAACTACAGCCAGTTATTTTCTTACTTTTCATTATGTTTACACATTTATATACAACAATGAAATCATTTCTTACCGTTTTCGGCCCTATCCCTATTAACTGATTCGTACAGACTAGGAAAGGAACGCAAACCCCTGACACTTAGCGTTACAACGATCAAAAATATTCGACGATGAATTGTACACTTTGTTTTCCTGAATTTATATGGACCGTGGACGTTTGACCTCGTCCAAAGGGTGCGTGATCCGATGAACAGAACACCAATCCCACATCCAATGGATTTCGGTTTTCCCACACCTTCCAGCTACCTTGTAGGTCAGTCTTTGGCTGACCAAAGGCTCCGGTTATGAACTCCCAAGAAAGTTCATCTTTCTTGGCCTGGACAATCTGGCAGTATTCCGCCCACTTGAAAATCATGGAACTTATTTCTTTTCATTACGATTATTGTACCGTGATTTGTTTGGCTTTCAGTCTGTCCTCAGACGTGTGCGAAATACAATACAATACAATACTTTCCGTGACATTAACTGTCATGGTACAACTTGAAGGAAATATCCTAACTTTACTGCGACACCCAGAGATATTGCAAAGCACATACTTCAGGATTACTGTCGGTTGCAAAACTTGGCAGATAATGATTAATGTCATCAAACTGACGGAGATCTTTGATAACTTGATTTTGAATGAACTGGTAACATAGACAGAACATTTCGTTTCTCACAGTAGCATCGACTAAACCACTCTCGTTCGGAAAATTAAATGAAGCCACATTCCCAATCAGATGATAAATTGCGAATTGGTTATGGCAATTATCGATGTAAAAAATATTTCCAACAGTTTTATATTCGTGTATTACTGACATGCGTTTTTCAGTGAGTCCATCGCGTTGATCAAAGCTGACACCTTAATTGAAGCGTTTATCGCGACATATATTGTCATCTACTGAATTATCCTGTTCATACATGTCGTTTGACACAATGACGTATTTGTGTGCCCGAAGCAGGAACGGTAGCAGCAACGCAGACACTGGCAGACAAACCGAATCCCAAGGACCAATCTGCAACGAGCAAACGTATCAATGCTCTGATTGGTCCATTCGGTGTAGACTGAGGACGATGAAAACCGGGCACTCTGATTGGTCTAATCCGATCGAACAAATAGTATGCGCGCGTGCCTTCGGATGTCATATGTACCACAAAAACTTGGGACAACTCAGTCCCAAAAGAAATTCACAACGGGCTATTTTGTACAATCTAATGCATTTCCGAGATACAAGACCTGGATAAAACTTGTTCATTCCTAATTAGGAATACAATTTGTGCGTAAATGTGCTTGTCACTACGGTAACCGATACTCCAAACGAGTTGATCGTGCAGTAACGTCTGCTCGCGGAACTATCCATCGCATTTCATCCCAACCCATTAAAAAATCCCTCTGGAACAGAATTATCAACTGAAAAAATATGACGCGCAATGTCTCTTCCTGGATCAACGGAAATCAATGTTGTCTGAGGAATTTCTATAGAACACTCTTCAACCTGTAAAAGTAAGTAGTCGAATCGAATCATACCAATTGGTGTATACTGTATCATCTGATCAGATACGTTGCAACTGTTCTAGCTTATGTGTATTTTGAAGCTGACTGTATGTAAATATCACAACTTACGGGAAAATAACTTATCTGATTTGGATGATAACTTAGTTAATGGTTTATCCTGATGCACTTGAACTCCATGGATTTGAACCACGGCCCAATCGCTAGAACCATCTTGATCGGGACTGATCCCATTGTCCGTATTCAGTACGAGGATGTTAACTGGAGTAAAATCATGCATCGCCATTCTTCGTGTAGGCTTCAAAACTTAAGATTTTGGTCAAAAATTTGAGAAAAACATTTTAGTCATTTACGATACTCAATCGGCAAGAGAAATTCACAGACCGACAAACAAGGTTTCGTGAAAAACCGGTTGATATGATCTGTCTCAGAAACTATCCGGGCTGTCATCGTTACGATGGTTTACGCATAACCATTCATGAGCGTGCGCGCATGCACACACACACACACACACGCCTAGATATTTCTTGAGGCTAAAAACATTAAATAAGGCAATAGATCAAACAGTGCATAGTCTTTGTCCCTCCGAACGGTCACGTGGCTGTCTGTTATGGTCCCCGCTGGTCTCTACTGATTCCTGCTCCCGCGCTTATTGATAGTTTTCTGGACCGAAGTCGGAATCATTCAGTCGACCGTACACTACTCATCTGTGTCGCCACCAATGGCACTGGTGTTTGGTCGGAGTCCATGTGTAACGGGATGACCCTCGTGGCGATGAGGGGCGTCGCCATCTGTCGCATGAGTAGTCAGCCGGTGGGGCGAGGCGGGACTGGATGGAGTATGCGTGTGGAATATACAGATATATGGTTTTGAGCGACGGAACTTGACTCAGTTGACCACGGAAGAAACTGTATTATATATATCTGAACAAACGAGTTTTCCGCTGTCAGCAAATAATTTTCCAGTCTGAGATGCGCGTAAGGAGACAACATAAAATACCATTGAATCAGCTTCCTCATATACCCGTTTTCTGATACGCGTTCAGGTTTGATCAAACGATCCATCTGACGGTATTTGTTTGTGTGTAGTCGATCGTTCGGTTCCGAATGGGGCTAATGCGAATCATGATTTAACTCGGATGATAAATCCTTTTTGTCATCTAATTGATTGCATTCAATTTTACTTACGGCCACAGTAATCAACGATCAATACCCTCTCTCTCTCTCTGGTTACCTGGATATCCGGGACCGAGGAAGCCGGTTTATCGGTAGTTTATGTTGTCTATACTGTTGACGCTCTGCCTCCAAAAAAATGACCGAGGGATCGAATTTGGTGATATTGATCTTTCGTATGTGTAACTGAATGCTCCGTGAGATAGAATGTTTTCTCGAACATTTTTAAATACGTCCAAATGAAGATCGAATTTCAATCCCTCGCGCACAGTTACACGGAGGCACGTGGAGTGTGCTACCATTATGTCCGAATTAGTGAAGCACAGTCGTTAGTTAGCAGTGAGGTTGGATCACAGCCAACGGTAGGACACCGAGACACCGGTCTGTGAATCCATTTCAGACAAATAAATGGTTTCAGTAAATTTGAAACGTATGTGGTTGTTGGTATTTTGCAGTTCCTTGGAATTAGAAGTGTTATCTAGATGACAGTATTCTAACAGCTACAGTTGACTGTATGGTGACGGCCGAGCATGGGTAACAATCATCCCCCCTTCCCCCTCGGGGATGAGATTACGTAAAGTCCGTGTACAAAGTGAACTCATCACATGTAAATGCGTATTCATCCATGGATCTCATTTGACTAGTTATAGTTGGGTAACGCACGAAATGACAAAGAAAATTTATCGAAAAATTGAATTCTTGCAGTGTTATGGTCGTTTTAGGTGATGGAGAGGACCGGAACACTCTCCCCCTCCCTCTCCAACCTCCATTATCCACCTCACTAAGTTAGAGCAAACCAGTCAAAACCTGCTCTGTTACAAACAGTCCCCGTGTTCTCTTGCTGTAGTTCACAATCGCCCGAATTGGTGGAATACACCGAAACCGGCCACGATGTGAAGTTCAGAATTAAAACAGACAAATTTTACAAACCCGACCAAAACTGTACAACAGAACACACAATCTTGTGCGATACGCGTGCTCCTGGTCGGTGGAATTTCGCACTCGTTGTACGAGTAGAAAATTGTGTGAATCAATACACTTGCGATATTCCACGACGGCAAGCTGTGGGACTGACACATCCCTCCTCCAGAGTGGATTAATTGAAGCTGAATAAATGAGGATCCATTTTTTCAAATTTGAGCCGGATTTACTACTCTGCTGTTTAAACCACTTCATGCAAGGGCACACGCTTTTCTGGTGAACACAAAGGGACAACAGACGAGCCTTTGATTGACTTTATAGTCTTTTTAAGCTTACATATCCTTCACAATCTTTGACTAATTTGTTTCATGGCTAGAGTTCTTTCGTACACCAATATATATATATATATATATATCAGAGCAAAACGGTAAGAAGTGATTCAGGAAACGGATGTGTAATTACTACAGTTTCATTTCCAAACCCGACAGAATTGATTATCGTTGTCTAAATCTTAGCTATCCCAGTGCTTTGAACCAAAAACCAAAACCGAAAGGCACGAGGTTTGTGTGATTCAAGCTGAAGAGTGGTCATATTTTAGGAATATTTAGCCCGTGAGTGAGTACCCACTGACAGTACAATAGTCTATCAGCCGAGTAAAGCTTAAGTTGGGCTCTTGTTTTGCCAGTAGAGTAAACGACATATACGTACAGGTCTCGTCTCTGGAGCTGGAGGTGCGCGGGGTATTTTAATGTCATATCGGTTCTCTGATGGACGCGGATGGAAGATAACATTTGTATTGATAAAATTCTGATTCATACTAACTTCTTTAGACACTGTATAGATTCCTTGGGGATAGCAACCGAGACAACTGTGGACAGGTAAAAGTTACAAAAAATGTGCATGAGCCAGGATGCTTTCTCGTTCATGTTAACAGCAATTCAGATTGCATTGCCCTTTGTGTTTCTGTAATCGGGAAATTCATTCATCTCAAGAGATAAAGCTGTTCAAACAACCACTTTTCAATCAGGCCTGTTTGATGTAAAGGAATTTTTTTCGAAAGGAAGAATCGCTTTTGTTTCATGGTCTGATTGTGTCCCGAAGTCGATTTCAGACACACCGCGACCACATCACTGCACTTCATCCCCTTTCTTAACTTTGCCCTGAAGTGCAAGGGAGGCAGAGTGAGAACGAGGAATTGTGGGAATCCGAGTAGGTGGCTAAACAGTGAAAGAAACTGGGAAGAAACACGGAAACACAGCACGGAAACAATCAACAGTAGGTTGCCTGGGCTTTCATGTTCTGTCCACTGTTGATTGAGCATTTGGCTGCTTGAATTTTCCAATTATTCGTTCATTCATTCATTCAGTCGGTCGGTCGGTCGGTCGGTCGGTCAGTCAGTCAGTCAGTCAGTCAGTCAGTCAGTCAATCAGTCAGTCAGTCAGTCAGTCAGTCAGTCAGTCAGTCAGTCAGTCAGTCAGTCAGTCAGTCAGTCAGTCAGTCAGTCAGTCANCTATCTGTCTGTCCATCTGTTTGTACTTGTCATAGAATTATTCATCGATCTCATCCCTAAATTTATTCAGAATGAATGACAAAGTGAGCCAATTCTTTATACTTGTCGACTTTATCTCACATGCAATCGACACTATCCCGAATCAAGAAAAAACCCCTTAGGAAAGACTACCTTGATACGATTGTGACACGTCCAAAAACACACGCATTTTCGGATAGCTGCACATCTGTTTCTTTGCCTTGACTTCAATTGCTAAATTTGCAAACTTTCGTATCCAGTGCACCAGTCACAGTATTTTACCTGTGGGAACAAAAGCTTATCCTTGGTGCATATTTCATAGTTTCCCTAATCTGACAGTCACAGTGTGACCCTAACTACTCCGTGCTTTACAGAAAGTTAAAATAAACTAGAAATACCATGAACACATTTACCAGTGACAATTCTTTGTCGTCAGATAGATAGTGTTATGTCCATATACCCCGCCATGTGCTATCTTTCCACTGAAGCCGCTTTTCAATTTCCTGAGCGCTAGT